>JAODKN010000050.1:3297511-3311247 GCA_026774425.1 Petrocephalus zakoni | reverse complement strand
TTAGGCTCTAATCTCACACTCCACGTGCCAGTATAATGGGAGGCCTTGCAGGAACACCATCCTCCATCCTCAGACACCGGAACCTGCTAGGCTCTAATCTCACACTCCACGTGCCAGTATAATGGGCGGCCTTGCAGGAACACCATCCTCCATCCTCAGACACCGGAACCTGTTAGGCTCTAATCTCACACTCCACGTGCCAATATAATGGGAGGCCTGGCAGGAACACCACCCTTCCCTTCTTTCAGTCAGTGTGCTGTAGGTTTCTGTTGAGGCCCTCAGGTGCTAAAAATGCCCCATCTTCCCGGACCATTACCACCGCACCCTTTCCAGAAAGCGCCGTGCGGCCAGCATCCCGGTGAGGCCTCGGCCATCCCCGCCTCCCCGGGAGCACTGAGGCACCCGACCGCATTACGGCGTGTAATCACATGATTAAATATTAATTTGGAGAGCCTTTGCAAAGCACGAGCCGGACTTAGCATCCCTGATGAATAATACATACTCACCGAAGCTGCATAAACGTAAAAGAGAGCACTTAACATAGGGGATTGTCTCCCTGAGCAGAAAAGAGCCAGGCGAGCGCCATGTGGATGAAGGTTAGGGAAGCGTGTAGCCTCTGCCATTCTTTCCCAAGACGTTCGTGGAGTGCCCTCAAAATTTCTCATGGGTAAACAGTCTATTTTTGGGCAATCTGTCATGTGAGGTTAACCTGGGCAATACAATCGTCATTGTTTATAAGAACGTCGTTTTCTCAAAGGCCAGCTTGCTAGTACATGCTAGTATTGTTTACACCTACAGTAAACAATGTTATCACTGCTGCAGCTCTAGGATGGGAGTACCATTTATCAGCACTGCAATCTAAAGCCTGTGCTGCCAGATGTAAATATTGTCATAATTCCAGTAAAAAAAAAAAAATCGCATGAATTTCACCACTGGCCCCAGTTCCGTACAACTACCCCCTACTGGTGACATTAAGGAGTGCAGGCAGCTCACGCAGGGGCTGATGTGTCGCGGGTCATTTCTAGAGGTTATGGTCCTGAGTGTGAAGGTGCTCGCTGCCTCGTGTACGCAGAATCACCCCAAAATGCACGTCAGCCGTTTTCTGGATACTGTATATCGATCTCCCACACCGTGGCTCACTCCGGGCCGGATTCTGAACACGGGAATGACTCATGGCGAGGACAGACGAGGGTAAAATAAGTGCAATTAAAATGAGATTCATCTCAATCAGTCGGCGACTTAAGTTAAACACAC
This sequence comes from Petrocephalus zakoni, assembly GCA_026774425.1. NCBI lineage: Eukaryota > Metazoa > Chordata > Actinopteri > Osteoglossiformes > Mormyridae > Petrocephalus > Petrocephalus zakoni. The sequence goes on along the minus strand of JAODKN010000050.1, from coordinate 3,309,993 downwards.
ACGCAGGGTTCCAGTAGCTGCAATCCATTTCGCTCCGCTAATGAATGCAATATAAAACAACATGGAAAATGCAGAAGGGAAGGATTTAATAAGTGTTCAGATTTTTTACGGGATGCATCGAAATAATAAAACTAACCGCACTGGCCGCGCTTTACATGAGACGGCAACACAGGCATTATGCAGAATAACAATCTTGGGGAAATTGGTTGTTCTCCCGGGGACTGTGGGCTGAGTCCAACTGGGTCAAATGTCAAAGTAATAATGCAAAATATATGTTTAACTGCACATACCTAGAAGGAAAGGAATGCATTAACGCCGCTAATGTACATTAAGCCGTACACCCCCGTGAAAAACCTCATAGCGTCTCAGATGACGGCAGCCTTGTCCATTTGTATGCAGATTTGAAAAATAAATAAAGCACTCAAGATATCTTTCCAGGGGAATCTTTGATTTCAGTCTGGCCTTTGGAAAAACAAAAAGAGGGCAGGGACTCTGTCACTTTAAAACGCAGCCACCACTTTACAAACAGCCAATCCCCAGAGACGTGGGCGGTGCCTCTCGACGCAGCCCACCTGTGCATCCTCGGCGGGCCCGCTGATATCATAGCACGGTGGCCAAACAAGCAACAAGCGTAGCAGGGATAATAAGTCTCCGTAAAAGAGATGCGTAATTAGGCTCGGAGATGCCAGCGAACTCACGTGCACCGGGGACCAGCCACACAGCTCTCCCGAAGGCTGACAACAATCAGCACGACTCTTTTTTACAGCTGTCCAGAGGCCTTGTATAAATAGACAGACCCCCCCTCCCCAACCCCCCCAGTAAAAAAAAAAAAAAACCAAAGGAAGACTGCTTCTGGTTGCTTTGAGAAAATACTCCCCCCACAGCCCACGGTTTAACCACAGCACATGCTAAAAACATTTCACCTTGTTTCGCATTATCTCTTCCAACACAGCAGGGGCTCGATATGACTATATTCCCAGGCATGGTTTCACAAACATGCGTATTGGCCGACATAACATTACAGGCGAACTGCATAGCCAAAGTAATACGGTAAATTTCTTGAGTACAAAGTGACATTTTGAAAGTTCAGCAAAGGTTAGCCAATTTCTAAAATTAAAATCACTTTTTTTTGCCAGAATTACGATTACAGTCAGTCCACCCCCCCCCAATCGCTGAATTGTTGTGTGTCACTTCCAAGGTTTCCCCATAGAGGGGGCCTGATTTTATGCTGGCCATTACACTCCAAACGGGGCTTAGAACCAAGCAGGAAGCTCGCCCAGCATCTTCTAAGGCTGTTCCGTGTGCTCAGTTACTGTGAGACTGACCCCGTGAGCCAATGGGAAAAATGCTCCCTGGCAACAGTAGTCATGGCATTTACCCAAAGAACAAACATACAGGCAATGCTTTTACAATAATGAATGATCCAGGAAGATAAACAAAATGCGAAAAACCATCAGGCATAAGGAATTAAAAAGGTCATTCACAGCCCTAAAACAGGAAAAGGCAATGCGATAAACACAATTTGTGTTAATGATCTTTATTTAACGACACACTTATTCCTGCGTGATTGTTCAGAGTATGATTACTGTAAGGGTCGGAATGCATATGTTCATTATTGTGGGAGAAAAATCCTAAAGATACACAGTTATATCCTTGGGTTATAACTAATAGATACTGAAAACATAGTTAATACAGTTAATGGGCTACTGGACCCCAAAATAGGTGGGTGCGAGTGCCCTGATATCATAGCGTGTGTGTCAAAGGCTGTGAAGCATGTTCGGAATTTATAGCTATGCAGCGAAAGAACTGCAGTATAGAAGAAAACTGAGAAATCACAGATCAGCTGTTACTGCTGTGGTATGGCGCTTTATTTTTATATTTTTGTTTAGCTATCAGTTGTTGTTGTCGATTGTTTGGTATTAGCTATCAATCGTAGTTGTTGAATGTTTAGTATTAGCTATCCGTTGTTGTTGTTGATTGTTTGGTATTAGCTATCAGTTGTTGCTGCTGATTGTTTAGTATTAGCTATCTGTTGTTGTTGTTGTTGATTGTTTGGTATTAGCTATCAGTTGTTGTTGTTGATTGTTTGGTATTAGCTATCAGTTGTTGCTGCTGATTGTTTAGTATTAGCTATCTGTTGTTATTGTTGTTGATTGTTTGGTACTCTATAAACAATCTGCACCAGAAGCAGAGCACCCTAAAGTAACCCCCTACACCAGCAGACGACACTGACTCGGACCGCCTGCAGTCTCACAGTAGGAGGCAAACAGTCTCAGTCGACACAACCCCCCCCCGACACTACCTCAGCCTCCCGCCATGTTCTCCCTTCGTCACATCTGCTCCTCGCGCGCGGAGGCAGCTGGGAGATGTCACACGCCTGGCGTTTTCCCTGGTGTCGGCAGATGGTGCCGCACAATTAGGCCCCAACGCGCCCCATCCGTCTCCCGTAACCGCGGGAGGAGCCCGGCAACACCGATGTCCCTCCTGGTGCCGGCCTGTGCGCGGCTAGCATAAATCGCAGCTCAAATCCTTTTTTAAAGGACAAAGGAACATGTTTTTTTTAACCCCTATTCTTGTACCGAAAGAAAAAAGGTCAGTGGGGGAAATATTAACAGAGGCTCTGGGACGGAACATGGATGCTGAGAATTCCACGGCCCTCCTCCATGGACGGGGCTGGGCGAGCACTTACCGAAAGGGACACGTGTCTGGCTTAGTGAACACACTTTGCGAGGGCTTTCCCCTTCTTTACTCAAAAGGCCCAATTTCACCGTGTAAACAAGCATGGCTGACACACGCTGCCTTTGTTCCAATGCGTGACATCATCCTGCCCGGGGCCTTCGGTGGCTCCACCTCGGGCCGTCCGCATCCGTTTTCCCCGCGCCCCCTCGCTCAGGCCCTCGCCGCAGCAGACGGCCCCGTTTGGGTGCGCCAGGCGGCAGAGATCGGCGGAGTGCAGCCACGAGATGGTCGCGGCTTGGGGCAGGCCCGCCGTCTGCCAGGCCGCGGCATGATGGTGAGCAGCATTATACGCGCCGTTACACTTAGCAAAGATGTACGGGAAACCAGGCTCAGTGGAAATCTTGTCATTTACAAACACTTTGTGCCATTTCTTATATTATCACCGTCATCCATATTATTATCATTATTGAAATTACATTATTATTATCGTAGTGCCATTATTATTATTATTATTATTAATGTATAACGATGGTATAAAACAATAATCCACCCATCTTGCATGTCTTTTTTTAACCAGTTCAGCAATGTGCTGCAAGCCTGGCGGTAATAGTAGCAATAATAATAATTAACAATAAATACTATCCTGAGCGCGACTTAGTGTGAGGTGGGATGATGACCCCCCCCCCACCCCCATGTATCCCGAGAACCACGGGCCCCCTATCCGACAAATGGAAGGCATTCTATGTGACACGGCCGCGATTTCCAGTTAGCTGGAAGGCTGAAGGGTCGCCAGCGGTGACGCTTCGCGTCGGCCAAGCGCGGGGCCGGCTTTCCGGGACGAGGCCTGAGCGCCCGGCGATGGAACTGAGGGCTCGCCGCTCACAATTACGTTCATGCCGGTGAATTTAAAATACCCCATTATGAGAACTGAATCTACAATATGCTCATTAGAAGACGGTAATTGCTTGAAAATGGCCCGCGTCTTTCGTCTTCCTGACCGCAGACCGGCAATCCACTGGCAAAGGGAGCGCGAGGAAGACGGGCCAGCAAACAGAGGTACTGAAAGCGGTGCGTGTGGCTGGCCCAGGAGGAGAACGCGCTAACGATGCGTAACCTTTACAAGGCAGCGTCACAAGCCAATCACCTCAAGCCTGAAACAAATATCAATTCAATGTACCATCCATCCAATTCATTTCAGAAAGCGTTCAATAACAAAAAACACACACCACTGAAATCCCAGAACAATACATTCACAATAACCAATACAGGACCCGCAAGCAACATAGATTTTAAAAAATATCATAAAAATTAAATGTGGAAAACCAAGACGAGGCTCGTAGCTGGAGAGGAAACTGCACAGAAAGTTTCAGCTTGTTAGACAGAACAAGAGTAACTCACTTCCACACTTATTCCATGTTAATTGAAAATTAGCCGAGCTAAACTAACTGCAATTAACAATAGATTTATTTTTAAAACAAATAAAATGACTGGTAATAAGAGAGACGAGCAAATACAATGCAAGAAAACGACGCATATTAGAAAACTTAATCTGATACTTAAGCAATAGTATGCCTGTATTAAATATTAATCAGCTGGCATAAAAAATAGCCTAACAGCCATGTTTAATTATACAAACCAAAAGCAAACAGAGGCCATACGTGGTATATAGAGGCTGTTCTCAAAAAACCCAAACAGGTGCCTGTCTACAGGATACCGCAAGCCAATTTTTGCATAAGATGTTACAGAATTGATCTTTTTTGGCCAAGCAGGAAATACGGAGTCTGACACGAACCTCCCCAGGAAGTGTTAGTTAGGCTACCTGTGAAAACTGTCAATAAGGACCTTCCACATGGGGGGGGGGGCGTCAGTCAATGTATTGATTAAGCCATTCATCACTTCAACTCTACAAGACATTATTTCTAATTAAAAAGTAAGCCATAAATTTCACATTTCATTGCCAGGGTGGAGTGTTAAATAAATCTGGGGCAGGGCTGAGATCATGTCTAGTCAACTAGAGTAGTGCCATAAAGAGTAAAGTGCATATGATCATCTCTAGTTATACTATATACTAAATATTACATAATGGGTGACTATATATATATATATATATGTGTGTGTGTGTGTATATATATATATACACACACACACACACGTTTGGGTGCGTAGGCCATGGCAGGCTATAGCCTAGGGCCCCGGCAAACATCAGTGAGAAACCTTGGGAGAACTGGACCAGCCAGTTAATCAGTTAAATGGGTGATTCCTGAGTTTCCAAGCTGATGTCAGCTTAGTGCCCCCAGCCTGCTGGACGGCCCGTCGAGCACAGATACTCGCCTCACCCACACGTCCCGCTTGCTCTCCGGCAGGCGAACGGAAGCCCCTTAGCTGCACGCGCGTCCCGACTAATCCGCGCGAGAGCCGAACGCAGCCGGTCACCTGCGTGGCGGCCCGAGAATGACCAGCGCATATACTGTATGACTGTTAGGATTATAATGTCCGACTGCATTAAGAGCCGGGACACAGCGGAATGGGACGCACTCAGCAGCTCTGCACGACAGACGGGGGGAACAAAAAAAAACACATTGGAAAAAATAAGGGATGGTGTAGCTGAAATCAAAGGGTAAGCGATCCCCTCGCTGAGCTTTACTTTGGAGCCATTGTTAAAATCATCACCCCAAGCTGCTCCAGAGCCACAGCTGTGCCACAAGCTGCTCCGGCATCCATGCCTTTTCTTTTTTGTATTCCTCCTTCTTGAAAATGTTGGCTCCGTGATTTACGCGGCCAGGTGGTGAGGTCAGGACTACAGGGGTCGCTCCGGAGCGATGCGCGAGGAACCCAAAGTTTCCATCTGTGTGGAAAGTGGGCCGCATTCATCACGCTCGTCAGAAGGGGGCGCGGGCCTGCGCGACCTTTCGAGTAGCGATGAGGTCGCCGCAATCGCTACGACGCCATGTTAAGCAATAGCAACTGATATACTCTGAGATTGAAATGGAAAAAAAGAAATCACCCTGGTGAATCCTCGTGGATCCAATGGATCCTTTCCTAAGGTGCTTTCACAACAAAGTTCTGAAACCTGGTCCCAGTTTAAAAGTGCCTGGGCTGTCTCGACCGGGAACTTTTGTAGCTCCTGGCCACTTTTGTGTGTCGCTTTCACACCACAAAACAGGAACTGGGACCTTTATGCTAAATAAGCATGAGAGCCACAAGAAAAATGCAGGTCAAACCTTGCATGTAATTTCATACGAAGCTACACCACCATGCAAAAATAATGGATATATAAGCTGTTTTTTAGTTATTTATTAGTTATTGGGGGATTGATTGTGATCACAAAGGGATACTGCCTTTTATTTATATTTTATTTATATGACCCAGAGCTGGTCATGATTTCTATTAAATCTGCCTGGCAATCTGCTCATAGATTTTTTTTTGATGTAGATATGGTGGGTCCTGCTCTACAAGCTGACTATTTCCCTGCTTCATCTCCTGGGGGACTTCAGGAACTGTCAAGAGATGGGCCTGAGTGCCCCTCAGCACCAAGTAAGCGACGGCTATCTGTGCTTCCATATCACCCGACCTGCCTGCCGACCTCAGGTCATACAAGGTAGTTTAATCAGGAGACAGGGTTACCGTTTGGCCAGTAACTTAACTACAGTTCAGGCATTTGCTCTCCAGGAACCTTAGCCAGCCCCCTCATCATGAATTTGTTCAGGATAAAACATGCCAAATAGAGGAACATGCAGGAGGCTTAGGGTTCCTGAGCACCTGCCCATTTTAACCTTGCAACAGAAAGTACACCCTCCAGCCAGCAAAGTTTACCCTAAGCCACACCCCCAGCCAGCACATATACCCTAAACCACACCCCCAGTCGGTTAAAATTACCATAAGCCACACCCCCAGCCAACAAATTAACCCAAGCCACACCCACCCACCCCGCCAGGAAAACTTACTCTAAGCCTTTGCCCCGATTGGCAAAAATGTGCCCTAAACCACGCCCTCCGTCCCAGCACCTGCCTCTTGACATGTCTATGCGCGGCGCTGGGGCATCTTTGAACTGACCATGACGTAACAATATTCAAAACGATTTACTTCGACGGCGATGGGCTTGCCCCCCATCCTGGGTTGTTCCCACCTCGTGCCCATAGCTTCCGGGATAGGCTCCGGACCCCCGTGACCCTGTTCGGATAAGCGGGTTGGGAAATGGATGGATGGATGGGATTTACTTCGAAAAAATACTGAAATGCGCACATTCTATGCGCACATGCAGCCAGTCTCATTCGTACGGCGATAACAGAAACCATCTGCTCTGCTCCCTTAAAAATTTCATAGCCACTCTGCCTACTTCCATTATTCTGATTCTTACTGCCGCGCGTTATATTAATAATCAATACCACTGTTTTTAACCAGCAAATGAAGTGGTTATATCGTAGCCGCGCCATAAAACACATACTGCATTGTAAATGAGTTTAGCTAACCTTACGAGACCCGTTATCTGCGCGATTTTACAGCTGCAAATGTTTTATTTTCAAAGGACTGTTTACAAGGAACAAATACTGAACCATGAAACGAAAACATGTCCCGTTCGAATTTTACTTGTCAGTTTAATTCATATTATTATTTATATCGGTTATGATTTATATATAAATTAGATATATATATATATATCATGATTTATGTATTTATTATGACTCCTGTAATAATAAGTTAATAAATTATTAAATACAAAAAACTGTGTGTATACTTAAGTTTGTATATATGTATATAATGGCGATATGCTTACCCATTTATGGGTAATTGGACGCTGCATGTTTCAGTGGGAAAACAGCCTGCAGTCAGAAAGTTATTTTTTCCGATTTAAGCTGATCTAAAATGACTGTGCTTGGGGCTAGGAAGGTGCATCAAATATAGGTCTTAATTCAGTGTCAGCACACATTAAAACTCCCGTGATGCGGGCACCTCGCAGACATAAATTAATCTGACACATTTCAACACTAATAGAGCCCCCTTGATTTGAGATACAATTCCTAATAGCTGTAGCTGTCTACAAGCCAACAAAAAGAAAAAAAAAGAAAGAGGATTTGTCCTGCAAGTTACTAAAGCCTGCCTTATAAAAAGGCTATAGTAAAGTTAGTAAATCGTCTGTGTCATGGTCACCTGGGTGCTTTAAGGACACAACTTGCGCCGAAATGTAAAATAATCTTTCTTCGGCCTTACAACGGCAACAACCAGAGAATTAAATATTGATGAAGATCATTAATATTCTGTAATGACTTGAAATAATGTAATTTTACTGCATGGCCCGACAGATTTTTAGCACTGGACATAAAAAAGTCCTCTTCACGGCCGGCGCCGGGGTGTTTTATGCCGGGGAATCATTCTTGCTGCAAACACTGAATGAATTTTGAGTCGGGAGAAGGGGGGTGCTTTTGATGAGCCGTTTTTGAGTGAAGGAGTGCGAAGACAAACAATGACTAATTAGTGTGTGTGGGGTGGGGGGGTAGCAGACTGGAAGCAGCTGCGAGTTTGCATGATTGCTAGGAAAACACGGGCTTTGCACGCCAAAGGAGAGCCGGGCAGCGTCCGCAGCACGGCGCCGGCACGGGGGGAATGATCCGCCGGGTGCTGCATCAAAGGCTTATCGGTAATTAAGCGGAGATCTGCGGATGCTGACGGGCATCAGTCAAAGCGGAGCTTCTGCCAGCCGCGACCCCTAATTGGAAAACAGGGTGCAGGCGGCGGATTGGCCGCATCCGGAGCCCGATCGGCCTGGTGGGTAGGTAAGGGAGGAGGGACCCCGGAAGACAAACGAGGCGGTGGCCGAGACGGGGTACCTGGAAATGTCGCTCGCTCCGTCAAGCCTATTTTAATATCCCACCGCTTCACATTTCACATCCCACTGGACTCCTCAGTCCTGGAACAAAAAAAGGAGAAAAAAAAAGTCACACACCAGCCTCTTCTACAGAGTATGTATGACAGAGAGAGAGAGAGAGAGAGAGATGAGCGCTAAATTTATACATTTATAGCTCAAGCAATGCTGGTATGCAAAACAGCTCGCAGTTTCAGCGATTTCTATGAAATACAGGCTCAGGTAGACCCCCAAAAACATGTCAATACAACCCCCACCCACCCAAAATCATTTTGTCTGCTTAAACAACACATATTCTTGCACCTTCAATTTCGTTGTTCCTTGCAAAAGTGACAATGACAGTCTTATCTTATATTTATTTAAAGCTATTCACCATCAACAACGCTAATCCTGCCAATAAATCGTCACCTGCAGAATTTATAATGAGCTCATCACGTGTATGAGTTGCTATCCAGGCCATGCCGGTGAGGCGGAATCCTGGACCCCGGGGCTGGCATGGGACAAAGGGACATATCAGAGTGCCATTGTCACTTTACAAAATATCCAAGGTGATATTTGCATTTTGATCGCTGGTTCAGAACAAGGTTGGGACATGGTGCATTTAAAAACACAAACAACTACAATTACTGACCCCCTCATGTTCCTCCGTGTTACACTGTTTAACTGCATATAGAGATATTCATGTTTTTAGTGAGTTTCACTGAAGCAATTTTCACAGCCCTTAACTAATACGTCACCTGCTGCCCAGGACATGCAACAATAGGTCAAAAGTGCCTCGACTCTCCCTCACATGAGCACCAACAAAACTATTTTAATTAACAAAAGGAGAGTCTACTAGCCATGTTCTCAGTCTCCTTCCGAGATAAGGTTTGACTAAACAGCGCTGGATCCGCCTGTGTTCGGGCACTGCCTTCGCGTCTCCGGTTTAAGCCAGCTTGCCAAGTCAAAGTTGCGTCCCGGTTCAGCAATCCGTGCCAGCTCACGTAGCGTGGCCCTTCTGCGGTGTGCCGGTGCCTCGAGTGGCAGGTGAGTCCAGGCCAGCGCAGCGCCCGGGAGAAAATGAGTCCTTCCAGAGAGGGGACAGGTGCAGCTCTGCATGCAAAGCAGCACTGCGCAACCCCTGGGGGGAGCACCGTGTGCAGCCCGCAGAGCTGGAGCGTGTGGGTGCTGTGCGAGTACAGGAGGAGCACAGAGCCAGCAAGCACACAGCACAGGGAGCGGGAACCACACAGCATGGGACGCGGGAACCACAGAGCATGGAAAGCAGGAACCACAGAGGAGAGGGAGCGGTAACCACAGAGCACAGGCAGAGGGAATCGCAAAGCATGGGGAGAGGGAACCACAGAACAGAGGGAGAGGGACCCACACAGCGAGGGAAGCGGGAGCCACAGAGGAGAGGGAGCGGTAACCACAGAACACAGGCAGAGGGAATCGCAAAGCACGGGGAGAGGGAACCACAGAACAGAGGGAGAGGGACCCACACAGCGAGGGAAGTGGGAACCACAGAGCACAGGCAGAGGGAATCGCAAAGCACGGGGAACAGGAACCACAGAAGAGAGGGAGAGGGACCCACACAGCGAGGGAAGCGGGAACCACAGAGGAGAGGGAGCGGTAACCACAGAACACAGTCAGAGGGAATCGCAAAGCACGGGGAAAGGGAACCACAATGGACAGGGAGCAGGAATCACAGAACAGAGGGAGTGGGACCCACGCGGCATGGGAAGCGGGAACCACAGAGCAAAGGTAGAGGGAACTGTACAGCACGGGGCCCAGTAACCACACAGCACAGGATCCAGTAACCACAAAGCACAGGGTCTGATAACCACACAGCAATGGGGTCCAGTAACCACAAAGCACAGGGTCCAGTGATTGCACAGCACACACAGCACATGCCTGCTTGTGTCGATGATGCCGTTTTGCTCTTGGACCGTATGGAAGCCACTTCAGTGTTCACTGAGCTGTCATTACTGCTCTCACAATAGCAAATGTACAGAGAGCCAGTGCGGGGTCAAAAGTTCAAGCAGGCAGCGGGTACAGCAACACCCCCAGAAAAGGAGACATTTCTAGGTGGGCCTGCCCCCCCCCCCGAGGTCTCACCGACCACCCCTTAGATCTGCCACCATGAGGCTGCCCCCCACCCCCCGCAGCTTTGTTTATCTGCTGGATGCTAGACCGGGCAAGCGAAAGTAAGCTTTGTCCCAGGGGCACAGGAGAATGAAGGGGGGGAAAAACAAAACAGAAAACAAACCAAAACAAAAAGATCAATTTCGTTTTCTCATTACAAATCTGCCAGTTTCCTCCGTTTTGAATATTCTGTGGGCCTGACTCAGTACCCAGGCCCCACTGGAAAAAAGGACCCTTTAGATGACTGCAAAGACCTTTGGAAAACGGCCTGCAATGTTTGCCAGATTATTTCCAGAGGCTCTTCAGATCACCATAAGAATAACAAGAAATTCCTGCATTATAAGGAAAACAGTTAAACAATCCTGGAAGAGCCCTGTGCCACGGGCTGAGCCCACTCTGTAAGCAAAGGTCACTAATGCATCTATACGCTGCACATTCATTAGAGCATCTAGCCACTTCTAGCGGCTAATGTACAAAAACACAGTAAAATAAATCCATCGGCCTGATGTAATGAGCCTGTTCTACCTCATGGTGTTGCCTCAAAATCAATTAATTTGTGATTTAGCACGCTGCGGACTTAAACGGCCAGCCTAATGCATTCTCACAGCATGCGCCTATTTCCCCACCCGCACTCCGATTCCCCTTCGCCCTGGGAAACAGAGCTGCGGGGGTCAAAGGTCAAAGCGCAAGCCAAAGTAACCCAATCCTGCTGATGTCACATGGCTCGCCGTCGTCTTTCTGAGCCGCTGCATTGCAAGAGACATACAGACAAACCAAGCTGTTTTTACCATCAACCCATTTACCTATGTCTGCTTGTCCTAAGCAGGGTCACAGGGGCCTGGATCTACTTTATGTATTTCTGCATATAAAAGCTTTACCTGTATGTGTATCATTATAGGCGCAATTATATTGAGAGAGAAATTATTTCAGTAAAGGCAGGAAAGAGAGAGAGAGAGAGAGAGAGACTCAGTCCAACTTACTAAAAGTGTTTCAAAGGATTGTTTCTGATTATACTGAATAACGCTGATAAAACAGCAGCTGGCAGTGAAAGACCTGCCTTGTATTGGAGGCAAAATAAACACACACACACACACGTTTGTATCCATATATTTGTGGGGTTCATCCATTCATTTCTATTTGAAAAATCCTAACCCTAACAATGACAGGCTTAGCCCCTACCCAGCTGTAACCCTAACCATCAGTAACTAATACGAGAGTTTTGGCATGTTTCGCTTCTTGTGAGCGCCAAACCAGAGCTGAGAGAGGCTAAATTAGATTTGAAAATACGGAGTTCGCTCTGCTGCAGTCAGACTCATCTCCCACACAATTACGCGCCGGGAGGAGTCCAGGGGCGACTTCATCTTCGGGATCGTATGGAGCCTTGGCGAGAACCTGGTCCTGCGAGATGACATGGCCTGGAAGTGAGAAACTATTCAGGAGGCCTGAGCTGCAGTCATTAAACAAATGTATATTCCAGGACTTTTTAGTGATACAATCAATAATACAATGTTTACTTCAAAGAGCTGATTGGATGATATTAAAGAGGCAAAGTGTAACTAACATATTCCTATACACTTAATGAAATTCTGTGCTGTTCACTGTTAATGTTCCATATAATTTATTTCAGTTATTTAAGTTGAATCGGCTTTAAATCCACTCTCGATTCCATCAATGCACGGATAAGCCGTACGTGACATTTATCCAGTCATGATATACACCGGGATTATTTTCTGACATTTCTATATGAAAAGGCACCTTTCAGAGAGTTGGGGGGGGGGGGGCGGGGCGGGGGGGGGGGGGGGGGGGGGGGGGGGGGGGG
>JAODKN010000050.1:3272343-3282382 GCA_026774425.1 Petrocephalus zakoni | reverse complement strand
GGCACAGCATCTCCCCCTCCAACAACCCTTGTCATGCGCAAACAACCCCCCCCCCCCCGGCAACACTGCCTTGCCAAGAGCAGCGTAACCACACAGCACGGCCACCTCGCCCCAAAGGTTTAGGCTCTGCTGCAGGGGTGTCAGATGGGCCTGGTTAGGCCCTGTCTATATCAGCAGGCGGGGGGGTGTAAATTTTCTTTTTACAGGGTGGTTTGGGGAAGTTCATTAATATTCATGAGAGGAACACTACCCGATTGGTCAGGTAGTTAATATTCATGAGAAGCACTACTTGATTGGCTGGTGAACGTGCTCCCATCAACATGTGCTACCTGATTTTTTTTTTTTTTGCTGTCAAAGGTTTGGCTGATGGTCACTTCTCTCATGAAAATGATTTTGCCAAATCACCCTGTAAAACGAACATCTTTTTAGATGTGGTCAGCAGCCATGTGAGGCAAAACCATGCAGTCTATAGGAGCTGGTCTAAATCCAAACACTTATTCCCCTTCTAATTTAACATTTAATCAATTATCCATTCCCAAAGCCTAATACATTGTAAACAAAGCATTTTAATCTCGTTCTTTGTGCGTTGTTATTTGTTTTAATAGTTTTAATATAGTTACAACGAACTACGTATATCCTTCGCTGGTTAGAAAAGGGCACGTATGTGATGTTTTACTACATACACCTATCTAAGATTGATGGAACCTACTTATTTATTGAAGGCAGCGCTTCTGTTTTTACAGGCAGGTGAATACGTTTAACAGCGGAATTCGGTCGTGCAATTTTGCCTGATATATTCCTTTGGCACCGAGGTTTTCACACATTAAGTTCCACATGGTTTCACTCACTGGAAATATGTTTAAGGTTCAAGATGCAATCGGGCATTACCGAAATCGGGTTCAGGAAAGGTTTAGGGAAGTTGGCCGAGAACGCCGGGGGATGAATGATAAGGCGATCCTCGGATCACAGAGCTGGGGCTCGTACCGGGACACCCGCGCTGGACGCCACGCTAACTTCAGCGCGCATGCGCCGAGACGCATCGCTCTCCGGGGTGATGTCATGCGACGCTGGCAGTCCAGAAGACCTTTAATCCTCCCACATGTTAATAGATTAATACACAGCGAAACATCTTGACGAGCGATCCCGGGCGAGGTATCTCACTACAGGTCGCGCTGGAGGTCAAACGTTGCCTGATTAAGATGAGTCGAGCTAATCAGACCTCTGCTCACAGCAGCACAATCAATGACAATTACCTTAAACCTGGAGCGTCCCTCCCCCCCCGCAGGATATTTCTAATTGTTGACTCGCCGACCGGTGAACTCCAGCACCACACGTTAACAGCCACGGCGTCCTAAGAAACGTCTTGCACATGCTGAAGCAATTTATAAACTATTTATTATCTGACTCCTCCTTGAGTTTTCAAAGTGCGGGATTTATGTAGGACAAGCTTGAAAGAAATTCGTATAATGAATGTCATATATTAAATTACAAAGTGCAAGATTATGAATCGAGTTTGGCAATCAACACTTGAATTCATTCACATTCCAGTTTCTCTGTATTACCCCCAAATCTAGAAAGCAAGCAGTCTGGCTGCATTTTTCAAAGTATAAGAAAAAGAATAAAGTAAAATAAATAGATGAGCTTTGAGCTGGGATTTTACAGTGCTAATTACACATACACTCACACCCACTACATGTTTGTTTATCAGCTTTAGTGTTTACAGTACCAGCAGAACAATCTCCTCAAGCCTAACCCAAACGAATTTCTGAATTTGACAGATTTCAGCAATATAGACGCAGGGGTAGCCTATTTCAAAGAAAAGTTTGGGGTAAATATGTTAGTCTCGTACTGTAGCAGTGCAAAATGCCGAGTACAGCCAAAGGATACTGGGAAACGGAGCTGTTCTACATAATGTATTTCTGTATCTGTCCCTGAATTTTTTCTTGCTATATTTATCATTTATGAGTATTATATAGCATATGCTGTTGGTCTATTGCTAAATAACAGTTGCTCTGTGCGCAGTGCCAGTAAATATCTATTCTATGAACGTTAACCTGAAAGTGGAACAGGATCTGTTTAAAATGCATGGCGTGCATAATATGTGAACTGTGCTCAAATTATAATAAAAATCGTCGTCATATACTGACTGCTTGTAATAAACGGTAAGACACTGCGATTGACTACCATATTAAATACTATTACAGTTACAGCAATCTATAAGCACCGTCGATATAGTTATAAGAGCCTATAACGCCTATCCATCCTTTTATTTTTCTGACACGGTTCAATGCACCTAACATCCTTTGTATTCAAAGCGCAGACTCACTGTAGGAAAATTTTAATAGGTTGTAAAAGCAAGAGGGAGAAAATAATGCCCCCAATAGTGCTGTCGGAGCGGCCGCGGAATCAGCAGCAGCCCGCGAGTGAAGTCTAAGTGTACTTTGAGGTGAAGCCTCTCTAGGAATAGCGGGTGAGTTATTGGCAGGTCTGAAGTGTCCACAGCTCCCCTTTAAGGGCCAAATGCGCGTTATTACTGCAGGTGCAATAACTGATAACAAGGGGGGATTGTTCGGGGCATCGCTGGCATCGGTGCTAAACAACATTAATATGGATTTATTAATATTGTTGTAATAATAATCTTTAAACTACTACCAATAATAATAATAATAATAATAATAATAACTTAAGCTATTTTCGCAACACTTAAAAATAAATTTAAATAAATTAAGTAATGTACTTGTGTTGAAGTTGATTGGTAAAAAAAAATGCCATAATATTCAAAGAAGAAAGGGATCAGATAAGAAAATATCGCAGGCATCGCATGAAAATGTTTGAAATGAGATGGCGATTTATGCCGGGAGTCTTTGGGCGACTGCGTCAGTTCGCATATGGGAAGGTACCTGGACGCTGCAAAAAACAGGGTGTATCACCGCAAGTTCATTCATCTCCATCATGAACTTCCACATTCATGGTGCAGCCGTCGCCAGCATCTCACCGAAATGATAAAGCCTTATAAATACACATGCATAAATGCGTACGGTTGTCAAAAAACTGCGCAGAAACCGTACCGTACGCTGAATATATTTAGCGCACAGTAATTGTGTCACGCGTAATTTTGCTCTATAATTAGACGTAATTCGCGATACAACTTCACCATGGCACTTTTAATGAATGATGCCGTGAGAGGACAGGCGAAATGACCGGAATGCCGTGATTCTTATTTTCGGACTAGATCTGCACATTAAATCTGCACAAAACATATAACTACGGTCAGCCTGCTACGAGCGGTACATTACGTGAATAATAATAATAATAATAATACTAATAATAATAATAATGCCGTTATTGTCATTATTATTATTTTTTTATTGTTGTCGATTTTCTCATTATAGGAATCAAACAGATATAAAGATGGACAGAGAGATACGATTCAAGGTCATTTTGACAATTCTTTGAAGTATATAGCGATACTGTCTGAAGCGCTATTTTATTCCACCAATTGGCCGTACATTTAGCTGTCATTAGCCTACAGTGAGCCTCGCCGCAATTAGACTTAAATAGATTGAACGTTGACATTCGGGTATCTGCTGTTTTTTTTAAGCCAGTACAGTATAAAATAATAAAAAATAAACTGCAGCTCAAGTATCTCGAAATCAGCAAGGCTATACAAAGCCGCGTCTGGGCGTCTTACAAACTGACGATAATGCAAATGTCACCCTATAGTCAAGTGTTTCCATATTCTCGCGGAAATCGTCAATCCGACGGGGGAAAAAAACCTAACATCCCCATCCTTATATCTTTCTAAGCGACGCACATCGATCGCAGGTATACCTACAGCAGACAGCACCGGTAAATCCACATCATTACATGAACATCGCACGATTTAGCCTGCTTGAACAGTTTGATTTCTTGAGCACAATAACACGCCTGGCACACAGCAACTGGCTAGGATTTACGATCCTCTTTTTTCCTCGCAGTATGCAAGCGCAAATGCTGGCGAATACGCATAAACGGACCTCCGATGCATCACATTTAGAAAGCATCCTTACCACATGTCTTTAGCTTTTGACCAGTTTGCGGCAACGATCCTCTTCAGGTCTTTCCATTGAAAACATCAAAGATGCTATTGGACATAGAACTGTCTTTTCCTAACAGGAAAAAAAGAAAAAAATATATATATATCGTGTCCTTGGGTTACTGAACACCCTACATGCAGATACTCTTGCAAGAAAATATTGACTTTGATTCCATAAAATATGTGCGATCAGCTCCACTTGTATTCTCCATATAGATGCTCAGAGAATCGGCAGTCAAAGTCTAATATCCGCTCATTAGAGAGAAAATATCGGGGAAAAGAATCTCCTTATTTTGTATCCAGATCACTCTCCGCCCTTAAAAGCCACCTCGTCTCCCCTCTCCACTATATTGCCCCTGTTGGAGGCGAGGAATGGAAATAATCGGTGCACCCAGAGAAATATCCAGACCCCTTTCTCTCCTCGCTGAAAAGTCCCGCAGCAAAGGACTCCAGATAGCGCCTGCTTACCGAACAGAGCCTTGAAAGAATATGACAAACTAATTCCGAGATGCAGCCTGGAGATGGGAACGGCAGCGAATGGCGAGAGGAAGATTTCCGATCCGGGTCCCATGTCAACCACGCGGACTCGGGCACCATCTAGCCGTAAACGGAGGAGAAATTGACTTGCGCCACACAATAAATACTTTTGCCCCTACATTATATTAACTAAATACTTTTTTATATGTGGCGTGTTGCCAGAAAAGCAATTCAGCCATCAAGCCAACGAAACGTCGGCCAAATTATACTATATACGTAATTAAACTATTATATATTATTAACATAATACACGAAATGTAAGACGCAATTTGGAAAAAAAGGTTTCATCTGCAACCCAGCCATGGTAAGGAATGCCAGGGACGTCTGCAAGTGAATGAATTCTATTTTAAATGGAATATAAACACCGTATAATAAGTTTACATTTGTATACCGTAGAATGCACATATTAGTATAGTTTAGGCTTATATTCTTCTCTCCAGTACAATGAATGGTGCATCCAGACTGGAAAAAGCTTACGACAAATCTGATGTTGAGTTACATATTTCGGACACGAAATTTCGGGTTTTATATTAGAATAATGCCAAAGCGACAGTGATTAAAATAAAAATATTGGATGATGTATAATAAAGCGTGAAAAGCAGGAAAACGTCAGCAAGGAGGTAAAATGCATGCATATAGCTCTAAGAATTAATACAAAGACCCAACCTTATGTTTAAATGTTTAGTCACACTCTCTTGGTTTCGGGGGGGGGGGGGGGGGTAAACAGTTACATTCTGTCCCAGGTTCCTCATGAAATCCATTGACTTGACACGAATGCAATTGTTTACTCCCACCAAGTATGTGAGGCCACAAAACAAACAAAAAAAGAGTCCATTATCATGAATAAATAAAAACTGAGCCGTGGGTCTGTATTCGCCCGAGGTTCGCGCGCAACTATTCCCAGTTCATGTCCATTTCGATGCGACTCCAAGACCAGGATTTATACCTGCCAGCGGCACTGACACAATTTACAAATCAACTTTTAACAGACAAATGCACAAAATCATTTGCCACGCGTCACAAATGATACACCCCGCTAATGAATGCGGCGTGTCATTGCGAGGTGTCCTACTTTTCACAAATGACTCCAATAATCCCTGTCATCGCTGAGTTTGGCAACGCTCCCTTAACTTAGATCCCACACAAAGACACTAACAATGCATTTCCAAAAAAAAAAAAATAGATTCCCTTTACTGTCATCAAGAAGCCCGTAGAAACATATTTATTTCAGCCCCATGCACTTGTGCAACTGAAAACCACTGTTAAATCAGACAATAAGTCTGCGGCCAGCGTCCAGCATAAATGGGCTAGCCGGTCCCCTAGCTACCCGGTAATGCACTAAATTGCATTGGGAGCGATCAGCTGTCTGGGAATGCGGTGTTTTTTTTAAGGCGATGCAGCCTTTTTTAAGTGATATCCAGAGTCTCACAGGCTTTCGGTTCTGTGAAATTCATAAATTCTTAAGCCTGGGAAATATGTAGGAATTATCATTTCGCCGGGTACAAATACGAATTCTCTCTCAATCAGCCTTTCTGGGCTGTTGGCACATCAACACCCCTTGTGACGGATCCTCTTTATAGTTGACTGGAGCTGAAAGTCAAAAGTCCTCATTTGTTACAAGGTAGATTAAATTTACGCTTATAATAAAAAAAATAATAATGCAATGCAATATGTCAGCAACTTCCTCCGTTTAAAGTCGGTCAGAGATAACTAATCCTTGCCAAAAATATTTTAAGGTGAAACTGACTTTCTCCTGTCTTCTCTACTCACTGCAATTTTGTGTCATACACCCTACTGTACTGAAAGAATTTTTGTACGAGTACAATATTGTCTTTTCCTCCTTATTTTCTGCAGTCCTCTCATGAGCAGAGGCATACACCCAATCACACCCATCCACCCTTGGAAGCCGTGCTGCGTATGCCCGCGGTTCCGGCCCATTCCCATGGAAATATTCCCATGGAAATAAATAAATAAATTTATTTATTTAGCGATTTGGACGCTCAACCCACAATTGAAACGACTGGGGGGAAAAGTTCAGAAAAAAAAACAAATCAGAGGGGTAATATAGATCATTCCTGGAGCAGAGAGACAATGACCATAAGTGATAGGCTACATTTTTGATAGCTGATTGGAGTAGCTTTATTGCCACAGTTTTCATGGTTTCCCCATTGTAACATTATGGTTGTATGATATCGATAAGCATAAGAACAGGGATGCACATAACTGGTGCGCAAATGCGCATTCGCCGTAGATAAAGCAATACGCGCGGCAATTTCTTGTCGTAACACTGCAAATGCTTAAAAACAGGCACGCAGGTTAAAATGTACGGTCGTTTTTTGTCATAACAGTGCAAACGCGTATAAATTAAGTAGGCTACACATTTGTACTATTACGACAAGACATTATGGGCACTTGTCAAGGCGAATGCGTACCTGCGCACCAGTTACGTGCATCCCTGCATAAGAACCAACAACACCCCCCCCCCCACACACACACACACACACACACACACACACACACACACATGTTGAGGAATGAGTAACTATGTAAACATAAACATGTAACTATGTGAACATTGTGGAATGACTCACATCTTGGCAGAGCAACAGTCCTTTATACCCTAACCATATTGTCTTTATTTTACGATGTCGGCTGTTGACTGAGCTCAAACGAGGAAACCACCCAAACCGTCGGATGTTTCCAGCAGCATTCCAGTGACACCGGCGCCCCGTGTCAAGCTCACAGTCACAGGCTCTCTGTCTTCCGCTTGAGTTTCCGTCTTCAAGCGAAGCCCACCCACAGGTCATGGGACCCCCGAAGCTTGTCTCTTTCCCCAAGCACCCTCTAATCAAAAATATACCAAATAGCAAAGCTGCCCCTATGAGGCCCCAACAAAATCCTTAGCCACAAGAGCTGCAGCCGACTTTCTACTCATGCTGAAGTTACACCTACCCTTAGAGAACTACAGAGACACATACACAGAGGTACACACATGGAACCCCTTTATACTGAGTTAAAACGGCAGTGCTGTTTTTCCTTAAATGTCAAACTTGTTTTATGTAAATCAAACCTTTTTGTAGCTTGTTGGTGAGATCATAACATAGTGTACATGCACTATGGCAAGGACTATAGTTACAATCCAGTAAGGGCTGTGAGATCTTTTGACACGTTTGCAATACTCTCTTAAGACACTTGGGACCTGTTCTTCAAGAAAGGGTCAAAACTTCTGACAAAACACACGAGGAGCGTGCAAATCAGAAAATGCTATGATGCCTTTTAATTAGTAAAAAGTCCTTCTGTGCAAGCTGGTCTCTATAAAGCGAGTGTAGTGCACCACTCTACAAGATGACCATGTCTGGAAGAATCTAAATGATGGTGAACATACTCACAGCATGCAGAAATGTCCAGTGACTTTCTAAAGCATTTTGAACAGGGCTGTGAAGTGCTTTTTGGAATGGGGGCGAAGCTCCTTTCAGATGCTAGGATGATGCGTTGTCATATAAGCGGACATTTTTGTGGCTATTTTGAAGGACCTACTTAGAGTTCTCCGAAAACGAGGCTGCAGATGATTTTTTCCTGGTATAAAGAAGACGCACAGTTACATTGTAGCTGTTTCCAGGACTCTGGGTTGCATTTTGTCTGAAGATTTATAAACTGGCCTTTCTTATAGTCCTCCTCCGTCTCCCTTCCACTACATTTACAGAATGATGTTTTTTATTGTATTATCTTAGTACTATACACCAGCTGCTTGTGTTGCTGGGGGAGTGTAACTGTCTGCCACTGCTTTTGAGTGAAATGCCCATTATAGCCTCCTAAAAGTTCCCAGTGAGAAGGTCTCATGAAACCATGACGACGAACCACAGCTAAACGATACCTCCAACAGCCCATTTTGTTCTAGAAAATTGTGACTTACACTACAGTGAGTCTGGGACTATTTAAAAAAAGCTGCAGTATCTCTGTAACATTGTTCTTTCTGGTATTTCCCATTGGCTGCCTAAATAGCATTTGTCATTACGATTACTTATTGCCGGTTTCTTATTGTTGTTATTTTCAAATGTTGAATAGGTTCTGCATGACATGGTGATGGTGGCTGCCTAACAGTACTGTACCATATGTCCCAGAGCTTTTTTTTTAAGATTTCCCTCTCAGCTAAACTGATATTGCTCTAATGGATGACATTTGTGTGTGTTTGTGTGTGAGCGTGAGGGTGTTTCCCCACAAAAGCCATTTGCACTTATCCTAGGCACCATATGGATAAATGGATTTTAGCCCGATAAACGCTTCCAGAAGTCTATAGCATGAAGCAGCTGTGTAATCACTGGCTGTGTGCAGTGCATTGTCAGGCAACACACCGCACTGATGTTGCAGCCATTTAGCCATTTATTCTCAGCGCTAATCTGTCAGCACATTCCTATCTAAAAACAATTGCAACATGGGCCATTATTCTACACAGCCAAAAATGTTTTACTGATGTTACAGTATCTTTTACAGGAAACTTAAGGCTTTTCCAATTTCATGTTCACTACATAGACAGAATGTATAACAAAACTTCCAACCACCCAGCAGTTCATGTATTGCTATCTGTGGCCCATTTATTATTATTATTTTTTTCTTGTTTAATTGGCCAGTTCATACAGAAACATAATCATACATGTTCAGTGCACAATAAAAAGGACATATAAGCTGAAAACATTGAAACACCGAAACAATGAAAACTCTCCCTAAGGTAACATTTCAGTTATCTTTTATTTTTTAATGAGACCCTTTCTAAATACAACTAAAATGACTGCCTTCCAGTGTCATTCAGCTTACAGCAAAGACCCCCAAATGCTTCAGTGTAGGGCACCAGCTCTCCCACCTGTGGAAGGTCACTTTGGGAATTTTGACCTGAGGGACTGCCTTAATCTCGGGCAATTCTAGAATTTGACCCTTAGGGGGGGCTCTTCTTTCTGAAGAAATATGAGGCACCACCCCCCACCCCATGAGTAAACTGGCTAAGAGGAGGGGGCTCCCCATAATTAAGTTTGCTGACCCGGGGGTGTCAAATGTATATGAAAATCAAGGACAAATCACTAACTGGTTTTAGAAAAAAATATTTTCAGGGGGACTGAAACAAATAATAGTAGGGCTGAGCCCCCCCACCAAATTGGGTCTAGAACCACCTATGGCCTTAACATGCTCATTGGCTACCTTGCCCCCAGGAACATGGCTTCCCACCCATCTAAGCTGGACCAAAAAAATGGGTAATTAGACATTCAGGGTGGAGGAGCCGCCCTATAGTAGGATGGCACCAAAAAAAGGGTAATTAGACATTCAGGGTGGAGGAGCTGCCCTATAGTAGGATGGCACCAAAAAAAGGGTAATTAGACATTCAGGGTGGAGGAGCCGCCCTATAGTAGGATGGCACCAAAAAAAGGGTAATTAGAC
>JAODKN010000050.1:3230373-3246205 GCA_026774425.1 Petrocephalus zakoni | reverse complement strand
GCACGTGATTCGGGGAGGGTTGGAACGTGAGGGTGACACTTGGTGGTGTAGCCTGGGCAGGCCGCTAACTCTCTCCCTGCCTGGTCTGCGTCGCCTGTGTCCTCAGCTTAACCTACGTACCAGCAGAGTTCCTGGAGCCATACAGAGCTGAGCTGGGCCAGCAGCAGGCGGCCGATGCCACGGACGACGCGTCTCCCGTCACGCGGTGAGTGGCGGTTGCCATGGGGATTTTCCTCTATTCAAAAAACTGGACCGGCAGATAGTTGTGAATTGCCCTGGAGGATTTCAGATTTTAAAAACTCTGGCTGATTGCCAGACCGGTGGTTGGACCGACTGACTGTGGCAAGTCTCTACAATAGCACATGATCAGTTAAAGACAAGCTGAAGGAATGACTAGGACATCAGAGATCTTGATCACTGGAGTCTTTCCACATCTTAATGGAAAAAAAATCATCACAATAAAACAGGTGTACATAGGAACACTAATGTTTAAGGGCATCCAGCAGCTGGATGGATGAAATTCTCTAAAAACATCTTTTAAACTATTTACTCTCTTGGTCAGTTGAATTCAGAATGTTAGAAACATACAGAGAGGCAAAGAAAGTCTGGGGGGTCCTTCAGTAAAAATATTACAAATTTGAGTATTATATGGATAATAAAAAATTGAAACCCAAAATAGCTGTTTTGATTTATAAAGTTCATTATCAAGCCATCTAACTGGGTGTTTTTTAAACAGTGCAACACCTTTGCAATCACATAAAATGGCAAGAACAGAGATGAATGAGACAGTCAAATAATACCTGTAATTATTTGTCTGTACACAAGATTTGCACAGATGTGACAGACATATACAACTTCTGGAAGACAGCAATTGAAAGTAGATTTCGCATTCAGATACCTGTACCTATTAGAGTTACATATAGAATTAGCGCAAATTTGGTGAAAGGAAAGGGTTAATAGGCTGCAAATAAATGTTGCTTGCAATCAAAGCAGAATGTTCTCCCTGAAGTGGCACCATAAGGGACTAAGGGCTTAATACTGTAGTCCAAAAAAAATGAAGGACTTCTATTTTTTTTGCCATGTTCATCTGATAATTTTCTAGCTTTCAGCACTTCTCCTTGTAAACGTGAGCTGTTTCCGATCCTTCTGATAGTAAATATAGGTGTTCCACATTTGCAGGAGGCATCTTACAAATCCTGCTATATTTCGCCGCAATCACTCGTCGAAATGATAGCCCATTATTATCTGTTCAGTCCAAAATATATTCATGAGAACCCCCTCCACACACACACACACACACACAGTAACACTGGGGCTCTCAGTTTAATTGGTACACATTGCAATTACAGCACTGCATCTCACCCTACTGGGCCCTCAATCAGAAATATCTATCTAGCTGATCCCCTACCTCTGTTTTGGGTGACCTTCATGTTGCTTTTTATTTATTAAATAATTCATTTTTTCAGACCTGGTATAACCCACTGGCTTGGGTGGAAAACTGCTTTCAGTAAAGTCATTAATGTAACATTTTTTTATTCTATGGAAAAAAAAGTATGGTTGTATCACTTTTAGGTAATGACTTGTTTTTATTTGAAAGTGCGTGCGCAAATACAGTATACAAAAAAAACTGATAAATGAGATTGTGATTTATAGCACGATGAGCGGTAGTGAGACTTTTACGTGGTTTACGGGGACCAGTGACGGTAGTTTTAGTGTGATGTACCTGCTGAATCGCACCTAAAGCTTTCCCTTTCCTGCTGTGCCTCCTCAGTGAGGATGTCCTTGAGATTTCAGCACGGGAAGGAGGCGCGGAGGAGAGCAGCCATCAGTCAGCCCACGTCGACTGGAACCAGCCCAGGATGTGAGCATATCCGCTGACTAACGGGAATCGTTACGCATCTGGGCCAGCTGTAGCCAGACACGCTTCGCTGGTTATCCACCAAATATCGCTACTATCGCTAAAGACGTATCTTATGTATGTCTAGCGCAGGGCTGATTCCAGGGTTTTTTGTGGCCTCGCCCCCTGCTTACACCCCTGACACAGGGTGGAGCTGTGCAGGGAGGCGGGCAAGTCCCTGGGCATCGGCATCGTGGGTGGCCGTGGGATGGGCCGGCGTCTCAGCAGTGGTGAGGTCATGCGGGGCATCTTCATCAAGCACGTTCTGGAGGACAGCCCAGCGGGCCGAAGCGAGACCCTGAGGGCCGGGGATATGATTCTGGAGGTAACATTGGGGGTGGGGGGGGTGTTTTCTGCCAGGGACAACTCATTCCTATTGCAGTCCACTCCTTACTTAATAACTCTGGCCCCGAATTAAATCAGTGCTCTAATTCTCCCTTATTTATTTTGATTACTCTTCCAACATCACTAATAGTAACCTTGAGCTAATTACTGGGAGGGTCACAGGGTAGCTTAAAGCTTTTTAGCCGTGCTATATAATTATCGTCTAGCTAATGTTGAAATATCACCCAGGGTGCAATAGTGAGGTTCTATCGCCCAACTGGTTCTGTCTCTGATAACGCCAGGAGACTTGAGTATTCAAAAGCACTCTTCTTTGTGGGTTCCGGTTCTGTTTGTGCGTCAGGTAGGCGGGACGGACCTACGAGGCGCCAGTCACGAGGAGGCGGTGGAGGCCATTCGCAGGGCCGGGAACCCCGTGGTGTTCCTGGTGCAGAGCGTGGCTCAGGGGGTTCCGGTACGTGGCCGGATCAGTCCCACCCTGGAGAGAGCCGCTGGCTGCGTTAGCTTGCCGATGCTAATCAGAGTTAGCAGCTTCATGCTCGTGTAATACATCACGCCATCGGCTATCCTCTCGCACCTCAGACCCCCCCCCCCCAGATACGGAGAGGAGACCCCCATGAGCTTAAATCCTCTGGTTCATCTGTCAAGTGCGTTAATCCCTTATTCACCCTTTATGTGTTATTAGGCCGACCTATTATCACCCATTTTAGAGTTAATCAGATAGCAGAAACCATTTACATTCAAACGGAGAGTCGTGCTCCTTATGTATGTAAATAAGTGGAAAATTCAATTACGATTTGTCCAGCAATAATCCACATTGTTAAGATCCTTCCGTTCTTGTTTTGCAGGCTTCTACCAACCCACTAGGCATTGAAATATATAAATATCAGCACAATCTAAGGCTTAGCCTTAATTCGCTGATTACAGGCTCCTTTGTGAAGGTGTTTTTTCATGTTTTGGGATATATAATGGTTTGGGGCGTTTAATTTCGTTGCAGTCTGTCAAATGTTTGAAACTGCTAGCACTCTTCATTAGGTATAAATAGGTATAGATGCGTGTAAATGTTTTGCACATTTATCGACGTGTAAACACATTTTGTATACTTGTGCATATTTTAACATGCTTTAATTTAACATCCTGGCTAGAAGTAATAGGTTCATTTAATTTATCATCAATATATTAATTTATCCTCTAACCCAAGATGAAGACATTTAAGCATGTATATGATTGTAGATTTCATTTAAAGATGAAAAATCATATTAAAGTAATGAATTAAGTAATATAGTGAATTTATGTGAAGCAGTTTGTCTCCCGTTCAGTGACTACAGAGCATTAAGCTGATGTTAACAGCTCCGTACCTGTGCGTCGCCAGGCTTATGGAGTTATGGCAAACAGGCACAAATTGAATTCTCTTTTTATCCTACTGCCCTCGTTATCATCTAAATTGCATGCTGTGTGTTGTTCGTAGAAGCCACCTTTGCCCTTTCTGCAGTCAAACCCGTGTCCTGCCCCTGATTGGCCTGCCACTTGCTGTACCCCTGCCTGTCCTGAGGTCAGGCACTCGCTGTGTATTTCCATTCCTTGTGTCATTGCCGGTGTCATTTTAACACTGAGAGTGTTGCTGTGGTCTCTATACAAGCACTCAGCAGTGTTAAATCGACTCTGGCCCTTTAAGGCTCCTCTAGTCAATCAGATCCCTTCACAAGGGCTGCCTTTATAATTGTCACACACTGCACGTCAGTCGCTATTCTCAGCCAAGACGCATCCACACTCTATCCCAAAATTCGAGATTGTTAGTGTCTGTTACTGAAGGCATGGCATTTGAATGAGAGTAAAGTCCTAAATTACTCTGTCAGCATCATGTCATACCAAGACATACACTGATATCTAGAAGTAAGGACATTATACATAAACATAAATGATTTGATCTTTACTGTTGTCTTTCATTCAGTTAACTCTCTGTAACTATGTTCCATTTAAGATGAAATACCGGTCTAACTTTCTGAAATGCTTAAAACAGCCACCAGCTATAGATTTCAGTGAAGAGGAGGGAGTCGATGGATTAAACTTGAGCTATAATCACACGGTAAGAATAACAGATACATCTTCTTCAGGTGTTCTTCAGCTGTGTATAACTCAGATGCTTAATGGTGCCGCATTAATACCGTTATTAATGACAGAGCTCTCTTGGATGATTTTATTTTTGTTACTGCAGGAGTGCAGCATTCATTGTAGGCCTTTCCTCCTCCCTTCCCCATCTAAGACCTTCGCCCCTGCTCCGTTTAAGGTTCGTGATACGTAGATGTCAGATCTGCACATGTGTTTCCTGTTATGAATTATATAACATGGGATAATGTTTTCCAATAACTGTACCTTTATAATGCCTTTATAATGCATTTGTAAGACATTCAGTGCACCTTCATAATGCATTTGTAGAACATCCCTAAGCAGCATATAAGTATACCTTGACATGTCTTAAAGCATTGCATGCACAGCACTTCACATGAACAAGATGACAGATTTCATATACATTAATAACAAACATTATATAATCATACAGTTATATACAGTATTGCTTTCTAGCATACTGTGGTGGCTAGATGTGTTCCAGAACAGCGCCCCCTGGAGCGGATGGGCAGAGTTGTTCATAATTGTGTCCTGTTTTGTCAGTTATAATTAGTGTCAATTGAAATTAGCCTGCCAGTAAAGCTGGTTTCTCCTTACTACCCCAGCTGTCAGCACACAGGGATGTGGTGAAGGCTCCCTGGCCTGTTTACCCAGTCCTGAAACTGCCCCAGATGCCCCACGTTGGGGAGACAGACACAGATATGGTGCAGGATGTTCCAGAGAGACCACCACTGCCCTTCAGCTCTCTGGAGGACGAGGACGAGTTTGGCTACAGCTGGAGTATGAGTCTATCATTATTTGCCCCCCGGCCTCAGACGCCTACCCCTGTGTGCCTCAGTCAGGTGTAAACACCCAGCTAGCTTTCCGTGTAGTCCTCTTTTCAAAGCACACGGTTCTACCAGTTGACCAAACATGTCAGGCGAATGATTTTAGAAGCCGGACTCTTGCAGCTGGTCAGTCTTCCTTGTGGCGCACACAGGTGCCCCTGTGCTGTCAGGAGGTCGTCATTTGCAGGCTGCTGATTCTCCCATGTGTGCCACTTTAGGGAAGCTCACTCAGCGGTACGGCGGCCTGTCAGGGGCGCTGCACATGGTTCGGCTGGAAGTGGGCACGACGGGCCTGGGGCTCACCCTGGCTGCGAACAGGGGCTGCTCCGGAGTTTTCGTGGAAAGTGTTGACCCTTGCGGGGCTGCCAGCAAGGACGGCCACATCCTGGCGGGGGACGAATTGTTGGAGGTGGGAGAGTGCGTGGGGGGGGGCGTTCCTGAGGGATTCTGATGCCGAGTGGAAATGGTCAGAATAGAGTGCGCTCAGTCCGATCTGTGCCATTCGCTGAAAAGTGGGTGGGGCTAGTTCAGCCAGCAGGACTTAAATAAACGTTGATCGGCAAATAACCCTGCTCTTTGTACATCTCTCTCAATACCATCCCTGACTTTTTTCTTGGCATGATTAGATAAATGGCCAGAATCTCTACAGCTGCAGTCACAAGGATGCCTCCACCATTATCAAAAATGCACCGTCAAGAGTCAACATCGTTTTTATGCGGTAGGTGCACAGAGGTAGAATTGCAAACTGGTTTGAATTATTACAATATGCACTACCCTTTCCTACCATTAGAGGTCAGTATTGTCCTTCACACAGTGAGGCTTCATTCGCATCAAGCGGCCATCAGTTTGTCAATCTAACTTCAACTTCGATACTGAAGCACAATCCGCCTAGCGCGATGTCCGTAAGCTTGGCTTGACCCCAGCCCCAACCCCGAGACACTGAGGCATCCACAAATGGGTGTTTTTTTTTTTAGTTAAGCTATATGCAGCCCACATTAAGAGAAGTTCAGCTGTGACATGTAGACTAGAGCTGCAATCGGGCCTTAAAAGTTAGGCCCGACAGAATACGGCCCAAACCCGTGTAAAATGATAGAAATTAAGCCCGAGTCCGCGATTGTGATTTCATTAGTGATTTTTTAAAGTATTCACTATATGTGTATGAAAAACGAATTGAGCACAACCGTACATTGAAATCTGGACTGCGCTATACACTAATCCATAGAGAAGACTGGGAATATAGTACGGAATTTCCCAGCATGCTCATGGGCGGGTATGTAAATAGCCCCATGTTCTGTTGTTCATGTTGGAGTGGGTTTATCCCTGATTGTGGATGGTGTGTTGCCCGGTTGATCCTCGTGTGTATTTAGCATTAGGTAAGCTCCCCACCATGTGTTTGCCTGACAGTCCAGTGTATGACTTCCCTGTGTTTCTAGTATTATGTTTGGGTTTGGGTTAGTGCTGTTAAAATGCCCGGTTGGGCTTTTTTAGGAGCTCTAGTAGAAGACCCTGCGGTCCCTGCTGTATGTCTCCTCGTCATTCGCCACCCCCACGATACCTCAGTCTGCCCGGTGCTACAATATTAATTGAATCCAAAATGTATTTATTCTAACAAAAATGATATACAACATACACTTAATAAACCCTAGAGCAATTCTCTAGGAACCCAAACATGGTAAAGTGATTGTATTTTTACATGCACATTTTAAGTGCTGCGTTTGAAAATGGAGCTCGACCGCTTTTTTACCCTTAGTAATGTGCTTCCCATGAACATAAGGGTCAAATTAGCGGAGAACAATGACGCATAAAACTACTATCACAAAAGCTGCGACTGTGTTAAGTTAAATCTTGCAGCTAACACTGCTTATACCCCTAATAATAGGGCCTTTAGGGCGTTACGGCTCAGCAGCAGAACCAATATTTTTCTGCACTGCGATTGTGACGTTTTCCTTGGGTTTCACATGTCTGTTTGTGGGCGTGTATGCAGTCACTTTAGGCCACCTCTGATTGGTGAACATGACGGGCACGCGAAGAGCACGGCACTTCTGATTAGTGAAACTGACTGTCAAACATGGAGGATGGAATGGATTTGTAAAACTATTCTCACAACAGTTTTAAACCCTGGGTCAGACGTGCTGTATTATACATAATGTGAAATCCAGAAATCGCTCAGTCCTAGACCTCTACCGCGCAAGCCGGACCGTGAGCCCATGCCCGGCCCGACCTTGTAGAAATTGATAGAAATTAAGCCTGAACCTGTCGGGTCGGGTCCCGTCGGGTTCGGGCAAAGATCTTCAGCTCTAACATAGACCATGCCACCTCAACAGGAACATAGATGCCGTTGACCAGATGGCTGCAGAAGCTGTGACGAAGTGGAGCAACGTGCTGGGCGCAGAACCAGAGGTACGTGCTGCCAGCTGCCCCTTTGACCGCTTCATGCATGTGACCTAGAAACCAAACTGTGATGTCTAGACTTCTGTCCAGTTCTGTATAACAATACATCCTACCTCACAGTACAAATGACACTTATTTAATTCATACTTTAAAATTTAATAAAACTGCGTTCTTCTGTTATATACTTTTTGTGGATTAGTTAAAGCAGCAGCTGGCAGTCTTATCCACAAAATGCCGGCATGTATTCAGGTTTTTGGGATAACCTTAAGGTCAGCTGTTCTTCAGCCAGTCCTCTAATTCGTAATTTAATTTCTGCGAAAACCCGCACACACAACGGACCCCTGATTTACCGGAATGAAACTTATTTTAGTTGTATTTAAATATGTTGCATTTTGTCTTTGTTTAGTTGGTCTGCATTCAGCCCAGAGTGTCTCCCTCTGCAGTAGATGTTGACATGTATGACAGTATCACGGGCACTTTGCAAACCCAACAGCATAGACAGTAATAACACTAATAATATTAATGGTACTGCTACTAATAATAACAATAATATGGGCCAGTGGTGGCATTATTGTTAGGGAAACACACTTATGATTGAGAGATTGCTGGTATGATTCCCCAACCGGCAAGGTACCACTGAGGCACCCTGAGCAAGGTACCGCCCCCAAGCACTGCTCCCCGGATGCTGAATTAGCTGCCCACTGGGTTAAATGCAGAGGAGACATTTTGTGTGCTGTGGTGTGTTAACAGTGACAATTAATCACTTCGCTAATAATAATAATAATAATAATAATATGTAAGGTGACCATGGTGGAGCTGGCAGCGTTTCTCAGTATACAGTGATGGTTAAGAAGAAGAATCCGAGTAGTAATCAGGGTCAGTTGGCCCGTTCACATGCACAGGGAATTTATCCCCGGCGCTCAGTGCTTACACACACACTGTAGGTACAGACACGTTCACCACGAGACATGGGTCACATCGTGACTTTGCTTATGCTTTCTAAATAGTCGGACGACGTTCTTTTCAGTTTCCTCCAGTTTCCTGAATAAACACGCATAAATTATTTGCCCACTGTTTGCAGGACAGCCGGGTTAAAGCTGGGGACTGGATCCTGACTGTGGATGATGAGAGTTCCGTCAGACTGTCCGCACCAAAGGTTATTATCACTTTCATTCCTCTGTGTGTCGTCGTCCTCCTGGTTAATGCTGTGTTCGTTTCTATAGGTGTCTAATGGATATTTGAGACTTTCGGCCAATGTCTGTTTTTGTGTGTTTTTTTTGCTGGTTGGCAGGCTGGGAGTCTCCCTGGGACAGCCAGCGGTCTGGTACAGCCGGACGTCTCTGCGAATGACCCAGACTCGCTGCCCTCAGCCACTGAACCAAGAAGGAGAGTCTCCAATGGGCAGAAAGCGCCAGACCAAGGTGAGAACAGCACCTTAAGGCGTAAATGGAGCTAGAGTCACTCCGCACACCAGCGCACAGGAGCATGGCGTGTCCTTAGAAACATGCTAATGAGATGATAAGCGGGGACCACTTCGGATAGGAACATCCATCCATCCACATCCATTTTACAAACATCTGTTCTGTTTTTTTTACATAAGCAGCTGTTTATTGTGATAAGAGATTAGTAGTCGCTAGGCTTACTTTCAGGTTTTTCAGTAACCTAACTGCGTAATAGTCGGCTATTTGTCGCAGGCTCCGGCAGGCCACCCGCACTGTCCCCTGACCTAAGGCTCTGCTCCGTCCTTCCCGGCTGGGAGACCACCATCGGCATCCCTACGGGGCATGCTGATCTCGGCCTCAGCATGGGGAGTGACACCCCCTCGGTTAGTGTTCGGCGTGCTATATGCTACATGACTCACAAAATCGCTTTCAGTGTCAAATAACCGTAATCTGATTTGTCAGATGAACTTGTCAGTGTCCACATCATAATCTCCATCCAATAGCTGGAGATGTAGCCCAGGCCTATAATGTGACCCACAGGTTAAATTAGTCCTCACCTGCCTGTCTCCTTTCCCAGGGGGTTATAGTCATTCACGAACTTTCCGAAGAGGGGGATGCCTTCAAGGACAGGCATCGCCGTCCCGGGGACCAGATCCTGGAGGTGCCCTGGTCTCCGTTCACCCACTCGTAGCTAATGGGGGCAGCAAGGCAGGAGAAATTAGAGCAGCTTAGTTCTGCCAGTGGATTGTACCCCGTGACCCGAGTAAATTATCCCTCGCTATTCATCGCTGGCACTCAGCCATGAACGGTCCTCCTACCTGGCAGGGAGACGGGAGACTATGCCTCACATTTCATAGTTCCCCAAAAGCCTGTTTAACATTCGTTTTTTTTACTGCAGTGCTGGAAATAATGAGCATGAATGCACACTTATGTGTGATGATCATCCAGTCAAATGTAGAAATGAATTTAGTGGTTTGTTTCCCTGTCATCTTGTATTTTTTTTGTGGGAGATTGATGAGCTCTAGCTGTTCTTCGCATGTTACTGTAAGAAGCGTTTAGGGAATCAGGTTTCTCTTTTAGGTAGCTATGTGACATGACGCTGCTTGCGTAATAAATCCCTTTGCACCAATTACACCTCAGTGAAGACAAAAAATACCCCACTTGTCAGAAATGTTTCCTTTTCAGACAGATTAAGAGTCCACACGTCCCCAGAAGGATGAAATAGACACAATGGCACCCTCTGCCCCCCGAACAGGTGAATAGCAGCGACCCGAGGGCCATCGTATGCGACGAAGCTGCCGGCGTTGTGAATCGGACCCTACAGGAGATATGGCTGACTGAGAGTTGTCATGCGGCCCACTTTGGAGAGGAAGACCTGTGGGACGTCTTCGTGTTGGACTTACCGGGGGAACCAGGCCAGGAGCTGGGCCTTGAAGTTCTTGGGAGAAGGTATGCCGGGACTGTCCTGAAAATTGCTTGCTTGTCATCCGCCCTCGGTTGGCAATGTGACCTGTGGAGGGGTTACTCAGAACCGCATGGCGAGATTCTCCTGTAAAGTTTTACAACTCTGCTATAAAAAAAATCACTCTCTAATTTACATCTTCCTTAGCTATCCCTCAGACTTGACACATTTTAGCTATTGACAAAAAAGCCCTTTCAACACACCATGCAATTTGCATGCATGTTAATTTCTCTCAAGGTGTGGTGGCTTTGCGGGGTAGTTGCCCCTTTAGCACTTGGTCACTCATTTTGTTCCCTCATTCCCGCAGGAACGATCCAGGTGTATTTGTCTCGGAAATCCTGCAGGGCGGCGCCGTTGAGGCCGGCGGCAGGCTGAGCAAGGGGGACCGCATCCTGTCTGTGAACGGGGAAGACGTCCGAGCCGCGTCGCAGAAGTATGTGACTGCCCTGTTGAAGGTCAGTGGAGTCTGTGGCCGGGCCCTTCGATGGGTCATACCAGTCCCGGATACAAGTAGGGGGGGATTTTTTACACTCCCCTGTTTTTGCAGTGCTGTTCCAGACCAGTAAGTCTACAAGTGGCCCGTTTTAAAGCGAGGCACGTCTCCCCTGAGGGGTCACAGTCAGTCTGCAGCCAGGTAATGTAACGTATATGTGTACATGGATTTGCATCTGCTACCTTAACTGCTCAAGCCATCACAGCTCTGGCGGCTGGACAGATTTGATGGGGGCGTGCACTGGTGTTGGTATGGGGGGCCTGCACTGGTGTTGGTATGGGTGGCCTGCACTGGTGTTGGTATGGGGGGCCTGCACTGGTGTTGGTATGGGTGGCCTGCACTGGTGTTGGTATGGGTGGCCTGCACTGGTGTTGGTATGGGGGGCCTGCACTGATGTTGGTATGGGGGGCCTGCACTGGTGTTGGTATGGGGGGCCTGCACTGGTGTTGGTATGGGTGGCCTGCACATGTCCCCCCATGACATCCACCCAGAGCTGTGAAGTTTTCCGTAAGGTTGTATTTCAGGGCCATTTCTGTGCCAAAATAATCATTTTTATCTCATTTATGTAATTTCTGACTAATATGCATATAAATTGATGGCTTAGTCTGCTTTTGACCGTTTCATTATGAAGTACTCACCGGCTGATATCTCCTGCACTACGTCCTTATCCCTCACAGAACCGAGAGGCAGACACTGATGGACTTGCCGATCACAGTCCGCGGGGCCGCCAGGGAGACCTCATCAGCCAGCGGAGACCCGATGATTGTAAGTGACTCTTCTATTTCAAGCCAATACTGAGGTGAGTGGAGGAACATGGACAAAAATCGGAATGACCCCCCCTTAGCCTATTTACCCCCCACAGCTAAACTTGCCTTAATTCATGTAGTCTTACATAAACAGAGCTGGCTGTTATATTTGATTAAATCCCTTGACTTTCTCCAGCAGCATCACATGACCATCTAGAGATCCAGACTGCTTCAGTGTTCAAGGTTGGCATTTTTGTTTTGATTTCTCCAGCTAATACAACTTGTTTTTTGAATAGTAGAATTGGAGGGCAAATTCCCCAAACTCGCTCAGTCCATGGGATACGTGGACAGGATAATTTCGTAAGTAAGTCCTTGAGTTGAGTTGGAAAACTTGATTTCATGAGGACTGAGATCTCAAAAAAAGGAAAAAAAAATGGAGGTTTGGAGTTTTGAAAATGTGTTTAGCTATTTAGCACCTGCGTCGGAATTCCGTGTATGTTTCACCCCGGGAATCTGAACTGCTGTGGGAGCAGTGCACCCTCTGGGGGACATTCCCGTTTTTGTCAGCAAGGTGCGTCCCACTATCCCGGGGGACAGAGTCCCCAGCACTGAAAGTGGGTCCACTAATTTGGCACCCAGCTGTTTGACGGCACCGGGCGTCGAAAACAGAGGCCTCTCAGAAGGCCGTCATGTGCTGGACTTGCAGAGAGCTGCTGGGAGCCACACAGCTCGGTCCCGGTCCTGACCCCTCCCACCTAGCTCAGCTCGCGGCATGACGGCGCACAAGATAACCATTGTTCCGTCTCACCACTAGAGTTCTGTTTAGGACAATGAGACCACAAAGAGGCAGCCATCTGTGGTCATAAATACTGAATTACTTCACTGCCTTGCATCTTTCAAACTGAGCAGCGATCTTGGGTGTGAACTTTTGAACTGAAATTTACATCGGTCTTAAACGAGCACAGCTAGCTTAAGCACTGAATGAGTCCAACACATAATTTGACTTTGAATTATTCCTTGCATATGGATTAAATTTCAAAAATGTATTTAATTTTTGCATTGTGTTAATTGTTACATTGTTTCTTTGATCACAGTCTGAAAAATATTTTTAAACTTATTACTTACATTTATTATTATAATTATGATCATAATAGAAAATAATCGACTACTGAAGTCATTTAAGAATCATGCATATTACACTAATGAAAAACATGTTGCTTAGGATGCAGTTTACGTTGGGCAGATATCCGCTACATTTTGAATGTCAGATCGGGGACGGGATCTTTACGCGGAGAGGGTGAGAGCCACAAGGGGGCCATCAGCCTCGCTGAAAACGCAGTGGGGGGTCATGGAGCTGACATAGCAGAAGGCTCCACCATGTTTGCTAAACGGCACTTAGGAAATTCGTAAACTGCACCCGTGTCACACGTAATCAGCACTTCCAGTGCGTGTAAATCTCCCTCGCAGCGCATAAACGGCACTTAGGCTGCAATGTAAATAGCATGGCCAGTGATAATAAATGACAGGAGGCGTGACAGATGATCGACTTGGGATGGCGTATTAAAGACGCGTTACGCTTGTTTTTCAGAATCATAACCCACATTCAGTGGTCAGGCATTGCTGAACTTTGTCTCCCTGTATTCTTGCATCATGTTTTTCGTTTTGGCCTGTGTAGGTGGACCCTGGGGGTTCTTTGCCAGACGGTGCAGTGGCTGGCCTCCCAGACAGTGGGGGCGCTCTTCAGAATGACTTCCGGTGCGCTCTCAAACACACCCTGCCACATCTGCTCAATATCAGGCAGCCAGCTGGCCCTGCTTTTGAGTCTGGATCTCCAACAGATCATTTTCTCCTGGATCTGACATAGCAAAAACCTTTTTTTACTATAAGACACAGAAAATGTTCATCCACAGACCTTTTTAATCAAATCTCTCTGTTACAGTGCCCCCCAGCACAAAACCACAATGGAGGATGACGGCTGCACGGGACTGTCGTCAGAATATCCAGCGGTGTCCGCGTTAACGTGAAATCGGGGATCAGCAAGGTAAGGCCGCTGGAGGGAGCATTAGACGCACCTCTGAATTCTGTGATCGAAAGGTCCCAGGTTCAAATCTGAGGGTCGACAGACTCATGTCGCTGTTGCGCCCTTGAACAAGGCCCCTAACCCCATTTTCTCCAGGAACTAGCTGTCCCGGACTTATGAACTATATATTCATCTTCTAAATAAATAAATGCAAATCAATATGGCTAGCTTGGGTAAGGACAGCAAGAAAATACAGTGATTATTCCTTCATCTCCGAATGTGCATTGTGTTCCATTCAGACCACGCTGTTTTAGAACTTATTTAAAAGGCATTTGTCATCCAGCTAGTGACATCCAGCTGAAAATGTCCCTGTTTCTATGTGCAGGGAGCCACTTACGAGGCTGAGGTGTGGAGATGAGATCTTGGACAGAGAGCGTGTAGAGGGAGCCTCCCACTGTGGATACTGCTGAGTGATGTATCTCAACCCGGTCCACGGGCACCCTCAGACGGTCCGCATTTTCGCTCCCTCCCAGCTACCTGCCAGACAGTCCACATTTATGGACCCCAATGGGAGCTCGCAGGGAGCAAAAACTTCCATCTGGGGGTCCCTGAGAACCGGGTTGAGAAACACTGGTATACGAGACAAACATTACCATCACCTTCACAAATTCTCCTGAAAAACATTCACAGTAACATCCTGCACATCATAACCACAGTGCATACATACTCCTTTAAGTGATTCTATTCCTTTCACATTACATCAAATTATAAGATTTAGATATACATATACTTATTTTTGATATCAATGGTGGATAATGTTTATAATCATCTGTTAAATGTGTTAAATGTCGGCCAGATTTTTTTTTTTTTTTCATTTTAATTCCCATTTATTGCATACATTGAGTTCTCATGAAAGAAGATATTAATTATGCATATTTTCATGATTGACAGATGGTGGACAGCTCATGTCGGAAATGCTGAATGCTGCTATTGCGTATTGTTGACAAAATATGTACTTGTACCATTGTTAGCGTTCTGCTACTCGTAAGTTTCAGCTGAAAATGGTGCATTGATGTTTGTTTCACTCTTTAGGGAGAAATGTAAGTGGCCTTCATAAAATAATGGCTTTGCTTTTGTTCTAATAATTTTTAATGAATCTTGAGGTATGTTTGTGCAATGCAAATTTTCTAAACTCTTTTCACAACAACAACAGTTGGATTTATTCATTATTTCCATAAAACGATTCTGATTTTAATTTATTTGCATAAATGATTAACTACGCTAATTGTGTCCTTGATTTACAGATGTTCAGGTTACCGGGACAATAAAGTCACAAGTGTAATTCTTAGAAGAGGAAAATCCCAACTGTAAATAAATTATTCCAAGGACTTAGAGCAA
Organism: Petrocephalus zakoni; assembly: GCA_026774425.1. Classification (NCBI taxonomy): domain Eukaryota; kingdom Metazoa; phylum Chordata; class Actinopteri; order Osteoglossiformes; family Mormyridae; genus Petrocephalus; species Petrocephalus zakoni. The sequence goes on along the minus strand of JAODKN010000050.1, from coordinate 3,231,060 downwards.
CAGATTTACTAATGGTGTTCCAAAAAATTAATTGAATGTTAAATCACATTGTCTTTTTGAGACTGTGGGATGTTGCGTTCTTGAGATAAAGATTCCCAAGACCAGGGGTTTGCATGTTAATTAGTTACACCTGTCCCTGGTCAGTGTAATTAGTATACATTTGTCTTTCTCAATGTCGACCCTAAAAACAACTGATACCACACTTCACCATTCCTGTTCTTGCCCCTTCCTGATTTGTTTGGTTTTCACTCTTGCAGTTGCCCTATTGGTTAATGTGTCTGCTCCTTTACCCTCCATAAGCTATCTTGACCCTTTCCTAGGGAACAAGAAGGGAGCAAAAATGTGGATCGTATGGGGCTCCCTGAGGACTGGGTTGAGATACACTGCCCTCACAGATCCTTGTTACCAAAAAGCAGGCACAGTTTTCCCCGTGTAAACGATCCCAAGTCACATGGTCCCACTCACTGTCCTATCCAGGGACTCATGGTTGCCAGATTTGGTCAGTTGGCTGGAGTGAGATTTTCAATTTGAGACAGGTCTGCACACGCATTTAGTCTGTAGGGTCTGCAGAGTGCCCCAGTACTTTTTATAGATAGATTTACCATAAGATTCCTTGTGGAAAAGTGAGAGTCTAAAAGCGTGAGCATCACACCAGTTGCTTTAGGTATGTAAGGGGGGCATGTGCTG
>JAODKN010000050.1:3200447-3223966 GCA_026774425.1 Petrocephalus zakoni | reverse complement strand
CATGTCTTTTGGTATGAATTATAGCTGAGTGTTACATAATACTGCAGATATGGTTAAATGTAGATAATGAGGCCTGGCGCGTTCCTCGCTTCTTGTGATAAGCGCGCCCAGGGTGGGGGCACTCGCATGGCACAGGAATGTGCCTGACGTTCATTCTCACGTATTTCCCTGCAACCCTAACCTGTACATTTTTCAGCAGCTGCTCTAATACTCTGGCACAAAAATGGGAACGAAATCAACATAATTAATTTTACTTTTAATCTAATCGATGCATTATACTGCAGTCCTTAATTTGGTTTCTTTGACTAAGACTGGCTTAAAATGAATTGCATATAGAAATTGTGTGCCGATGTGAACATGGTGAACACACACCTTGAAAGTAATTTTATTTACCGCTTTAATTTAGGGAGAGTAGCTAAGCCTCGGGTGTATTTAACATGTGCTCGTGCCTGATTTACGGTTGTTTTTAAGTGTTGCCATACTGTTTATCTGCCATACTGCTCCGAGAAGCGTTAGCTAACATGAGGCTGCTGTCTTGATGTTAGCCGTACTCCGGAAATCAATGTTAAAAAAAAAGTTATTGGCATGAACTTCCAGATAACTGGAGATTAAACCCCGTAGTATCTTTGGGTACCTGACATCTTTTAGAACGCCCTGGCCGATAGGCGTGATTTCAGCTTTTCTTGGGGGTACCTCACACAAAGCTCAGGGGCATGCCGGTAAGGGTGTGAATCCCAAACTAACACCAACACCCCCACATCCTTCAGCTATCAAGATGCCCTCCCCTCCCCCCAACACACACACGCACACACACACACGCACACGCATTCATCAGGGAGAGGTAATATTGGGGCTGGTAACCAGAGACAAGATGAAAATGAATATTTGATGAGATGACTGCAGTTTCTGGCTTGGCTGGATATTTTTGTACCCAGGAGACAAAATTCTCACATCAAGTACGAGCACATTGCTGTGAAGCGCTTTACAGTGGCCAATTTGGGCTTCTGATAAAGAGACACTAAAGCCTCCCGTCAGTTTTAAATAGCAAAAATAAACTTCTTACAAGTGTAGAAACATCGGGGGTGTAAAATAACGCACATCTTTTTTCTAAAACATACTCTGCGCGTTTAAGCTGTTAGTTTGACACTTTATGCTTTTTTAGCAATTTTTTGCTAAAAAAGAACATTCAGAAGTATTACAACATATAATTATATCTGCTTAACCTTTACATGCATGGTCGGAAAGAAATTGTGAAAAGAATATAAAAAATTAAGCCGCTTAAGAAGTTTGATGATCTTTAAATGTCTTTGGTCGTGTCAAATCCTTAACTTGAATACTTTTCATGGTTTTGGTGACTGTTAGTTTAATCCGGATGATAATTATAATTTTGATAATGTGTAGCCAAAAGCAAAGTTTGAAATCTATCATGGCTGTGAATTAATATCTCAAAAAATTAATTCATAAAGCCTGTCCAGCCCTTTCGAACAGTCTTGCACAAAGTTTAAAACAAAAGGCATTTTGCTATTCATCATGTTCAGATTGGTGATGATAAATCAGTCCTGGAGACCGTGCCTTTGAGCAGAAGGCCCCAGAACAAGGCCCCTAAACCTCAACCACTCTAACTCTGCTCTTCCAATTGTACATTGCTTTGGTTAAAAGCATATGCTAAATAAACAGATGCAGTTTATAGGGTCACTTAACACTTAACAGAGTGTCATTTAACATGCCCCCTTGCTTGTAGTTACATACTGTATCAAGAACTCTTATGGCTGGTCTTGTGGGGCTCACTCAGTTAAGCCACCTTGGATGTGGTTGGATAATTGCTGGTTCAAATGCTCAGCTGGAGAGTTGCATGGCTGCTGGGCTCTTGAGTGAGGCGCTTCACGGCCCAAAATGCCCCAGGGGCCTTGGGTGAGTGGCTGCCCTTACACGTAAAGCCCAAGCAATTGCTGACATTCCAATGTATCTGTAGTCATACTTGCACAAGTGGCTAATGAAGCAGCATTTTAACTGTTGATATATTCTACTATACATAGGGGCTGGCTTATTTCTAAAAGTTGCTGGATCCATTACATCGTAAAGTCATTCAGTAAGAAGTTTATTTGGTAATAGAATATTTAACACGAGACAGGAACTTTCTCATTACTGGTGGAAAACCGATCGCTAAGGCAAACCCCAACATGTATCGCTGGAAATGCGACCCGACTTGTAAGATAATATGACCTCTTGTAACAAAGACCATTATCCTATTAACAGCTCTCCTGAATCCAAGGAATAATTCTGAATTATTTATATGTAGAGGTAATGTTTCTGCTTACCAGTCACACGTGAGGCGAGGCAGGAATGCTAAGACGTTTACTGCTATTTCGGATCACATGGTCAGTGAAACCCCCAGCCCTTATTTGTGTGTTTGGCCTTATAAGGAACATTTACATTGTCACAGTGTACCTGGCAGGATAATGTTGTACAATATATGAGACAGAATTGCTGGTTCCCTAGTGCAGTGGGTCCTGGGGTCACGCCCTGCTAAAACTGCCTTACCTTTGGGGAACGCTGGGTGGCTCAGTGGGTTATGCCTCTGTAACTGTGTTTGAAAGGTCTTCTGGGGCCTTAAGCAAGGACCTGACCCCCCCCCCCGAAAAGATGCGGCAAGGGCACTAGATAAATGACTCTATCTGTGTGTGTGTTTCACTTTAAAAAGGAGAGCATGATGGGATAGATGAAAAAAGGCATTTCCATATATGGCTAATACATTTCATCATTTTGAATATCCATCCGCAGCTAAGGTACAGTACGTAGCTCGATGGACTTGGGATTTCAGCCTCGGAGGTTGTGGGTTCAAAACCTGTGGCTGGCAGAGCAGCTGTATCGATTTTGGGTCCTTGATCGAGGCCCTTAACCCCAAACTCCAGGCATGCTGGATGCTGGGGACCCTGATCTCTGACCCCTCACTTGTACATCGCTTTGGATAACAGTGTCTGCTAAACGTAACATCCTCTAAGCTGCAGAGGATGCAGGTTCTTCCGCCAGCGAATCGCTGAAGTGCTCAGCTAAACTAAACATTATGGTAATTTCATGGACGTTGCCAATCCTTTTAGCGGCATTAGGCTGTTAGAACTGAAAACCCGCTCACAGTGAAATCCTCCAGGATGTAACCTGAGAACAGCAGAAATGGGCTATCAGTGCCAAATCCCATAAGAGCACTGATTCGGGGAGGGCTGAGCATTATCTTAATTTCCGCCCCGTGTGCCTACGTGATACGTGATCCCCAGCATTGCATTCCACACCTGGGGCACACACCCAGTGATGCGTCTCCTTTGATCTGACAGTGACATTTTCTTCTCCTGTATAAGAGCAGTGACAATTTCGCTGGGGGGAATAATCAGATTATTACGGGATGAATACGTGATAATTTCCGCTTGATGACTCCCGACACCCCGCATGGAGACTTAGGCAGTGTCGTCTTCTGAAGCTGTTATGCTCGGAGCCTCGATACACCGCATCTCCTACCGTTCATTCCCCTGCTAGCTGGACAGCTTCCAGAACAATTTTCCAACTCGAAAGCTTGGAGAACTGGGAAATATCCATTCTAACCTAATGTACAGCTTTGTTTCGGAAAATTCTGTAGCACTTATATGGGTATTATGACTGACTAGGGCACATAATAGCTAGTGTTGTCCTGAGTGTTTTGCTAACAGAACACATAAATAACTAATGTGGAGGTATCATGTTTGCTTTCAGCATAATTGACTTGAAAAAAGGGCTAGTCGACATCACAATGCATAATTGATTCACCAGGGAATGTTTATGGACGTTATCCAGCTGTGGAGAAATGCGCAACACTTTCTCGGGGCGTCGTACCTGGGAATCCGAAACACTAGATCCACGAATGGACTTGTTTGCTTGTTCCCATGATTAGCAATTGAGACAAGGAGCAGGTATGAAGTTGGTGGTGGGGATAGTCATTACAGGGTTTGCGTATTTCCCTAGCTGGGAAGCCAATAGAATAGAGACCGTCTGTTATTAAGGCGGCCATTAACACCAACAAGTATGTTTGACGCTCCATTGTCTCCATTGTCATGCAAAGGAGCGTTCATACGCGCCTGCTACTGAAAAGAAGTTAGAAAGAGATCTACAGAGGGTAAGAGAGATCTCCAGTGCACCGCGAGACCCCCAGCCTCTCGCATGTTACAAGCCACATGTTACTGGAGAAACGTCTTCTGGATTCTTCCTGGTGATTCTTCAAACACACTGCAGTTAGTCATTTAGTAGCATTGCATGTTCAGGGTTAGAACGGGAGCAAGAGAGAGATGAGATGGATGTAACCGCTGCCTTGCCGTTCGCATGCTGTTTTAGCGGCGGCTTTTGTGCTCAGATGTGAAACAGCGCAAAATTTAAATCAACAGAGTTTGGTTGAAATAAGCAAGCTGTATAAATATGACAGTCTTCAGAACTCCGGACACTCCAAGCCGCCTACAAAGGAGAGTGATATTGTCACATCACATGACCTGGTCACCTGCCCTATACACAGTACAAATGGTTTTGGAGGAGGACCAGAGAGTGAAGGAAAAGTGACCAATGGGAATGAAGCATATCAGAATTAAAAATATCAGCCAGTGTTCTTTCGAAAGAGAAATTCAGAGCTATTGATTTGGTTTTGGTCATATCCAGCGGTGAAATCGCTGTTCCGGTACATCTATAGCAACTTGGCGTTGGTGCACCATCGCTGGAGCGATTCTCAGTGTCAGTCCACAATGGAAATTTATCACTCCCAGGTCTCCACTGTCAAAAATAAAAGTCAGAGGGCAGCTCATTAGGGGGCGGGCTGCTTCTCGGCCCAGCTCCTCTGCAATTAAAGATCATGACAGTAAGCACGAGATATGAACAAGAATATATACAAAACTGCTATACATAAATAAAAAATACAAGCCAGGACACCAGGTCTAAGAGGCCCTCATGCTGGTGTTTGTCATGTATTTATTATTTATGTTATTGTTGCACAGTGTACGATGACAATAAAGAAATTCCTATTCCTGTTTCATCATCCAGCATTCCAAAGTCCATAATACTATCATACCAAGGGTGTAGGTTTGGGTATGGTAAGAAGGGACACCCCCTTACCAATCCTGTGAGAGTACCATGTGTTTTTGGGGAAGTTGGGGCATCGGAGCTGATTTGGTCCCTATCAGTGCTGAAACCAAACCTACGCCCTTGTATTATGCATCTTCAATATAAGTCATATTAATCATGATATATCTTATACGTGCTTATGAACAGAATTGTTTTGCTGTGGAAGTATAGTGTTTAGTGTTTATTTCCAGCTCGGATTAAGTGGGCTGCTTGACATTAAACACAATATGGTGTAAATTCAAACCCCCCCCCCCCCCCAAATGCACACACACACCCAATAAACTGCGCAGTGAGTTGGTAAGCACTAAGCCACCAATCAGAAGCCATCAATAAGAACAGCCTACCATCTCCTCTGGCTTATGGTTCCATTATCTGAAGCAATAATATGTGTTTAATTCTTCCCTGGCGTCGTTATTTAATGCGTCCTCCCCAACAAGCTGGCGGGAGAAATTGTCCATATCCGTCTGAGGAATGTAGCTCGGAAGCTCGTCGACTAGGGTGTCCAGGTAGCTTCCGACGGAAACGCCGTCAGAGCCGTCGCTGATGTCCTTCAGGCTGTCGCAACTGCCCCTCGGGGAGGTTTCGGGGCTGTCCAGCAGGCTGAAGAGGCTTCCTGCCAGGCTGCTGTCCCTGCTGGGACTCTTTTCCTCCATCACCCACTTGATGGACTCAATGGCATCGTTGATCGACCGGAGCTGCTGCATCAGCTTGATGTCGATCGCACGGAGATGTGCCTGAGGTGTCACAGAACACGTTAACGCGAATAGAGCGGTCGGTTGTTAAATAAAGCCCGGACAGCAGGTGGCCTTAAGGACTTGAATGCACATTTTAAGAATCCATCGGAAACCCAGGTTCATTTTAACGCTATAATAAAAAGTCATAGATTTAAAAAATATAGAGTGGCTAATTAAAAAAGATGCGTCGCTAAGCACATAGAATTCAACAGTACCAGCCCTGAATATGCTTGTTTTATTCCATGGTAAATGAACTTCTAATCTCTGTTTGTTAGGCATGACAGTGTAATCAGGAAATCTGGAAACTTGAACAAATAACCCTATTTGCTGTAAAAATGAAAGCTGTATTTTATTTCACATTAATTACTTTAGTTATAGCTTGCTAAGTCACAAGCCTTGCGGCTGAGCCATTTAATCAGTTACGGGTGCCGCACAATTCACAGGCTTAAAACAAGGACACGTTCTGTAATTTAATTTAGCGACCATAAGTGCCAGTCTGTTAGATATGTTATAGATAAAGAAATACCACGGCAAGCATTGGATATGCTAAACAAGCCTAACAGGCAATGCATTCAGTGCAAATGTTACAGCTGCACACTGCCCACTGGATTTATCTTCAAGGCAAGTATTAACTTCAAAGACAATGCCGGATTCATCACCCTCGGCTGTATTTGCGTGCACCGTGCTGTCTGCTGTAAGCAAGCATTTCATAATACTTCAGTTTGGTCCAAGTCCCAAAGGCACGTTTTAGAGCTAGAAATTTACAATGTATGCCAGTTGTTTGTGTTTACATTTCTGTCTCGAATATTGATGTTCTATTGACATTCTGTGGTCATATTCTGTTTCAGATATTGACCTATCGTTGACCCTGTGCAGTAAAGCAAGGCCCATGGCTTTTATTCACAACAACTACCTGACATTGGTGAACAGATCTTTTCCAAAGCATTCCTATTTGAAAGGTCTCATTGAAATTTAGGTAATAAGCACAGAGACATAGGACAGGAAATGTTAAATACCACCAAACCAGATCGTGGCTAAAATCGGTGATTAGGTAAAGTTTCATTTAAAACAGCCCCAGGCTATTTTGCTAAAATAAACAACAGCAACACTAGCAGTACTATTAACATGTGCTAATTATTACTGACAAACAGAAAAACAGGACAATGTCTCAGAAGCACCTAAAAGTAAATGTGCATAGATTCTGGTAATGGCATTTGCTGATCTCATAAACGTGCTTCCGAATGGAACCCTGTTTTAGTGGCAAGCAGGCTGTGAAATAAGTTTATAAACAAAATGGCTTAAACCACAGCCGAATCAACCGCCGCTCCCAGTAAGCTATGGATAAGGAAGCTGAAATCAGCCTGGCATTTTTACTGTAACGAATCTAAATGATTCGCACTAATAGATCATTACAAGCATGTAATACTCGCACAGCCTGCATTTCCCGTCATGTATGGGCGCACTGTTGCCATTTTCAACTATGATTAACCCATGTTGCAGAAACAACTCTCTCAGTAGATCCTGGATTCCTGAAGAGGCCAGTGTTACTTATGGTGAACTACCAAATTAAAAATAAAATGTGATTCAGTTAGAGTGTATACTCAAACTTACAACATTTAATGTGTACTCCAGGACATGTTATCAGGCGTTATAGGGTAAGTCACTTTAGTTAACGATTGCTTTTCATACCTAATATGTGCGCAATATTATGTCAATCTGATACCCAAACTTGGACCATGTATGGTGAAATATTCGCACAGAGCAGACTGGTGCCGTCATCCTAAACCAGAAACGGATTGCATGGCTTGTTAAGTTAAAGGGCTTGCTAAATCCAAGCGGTTGACTGCAGCTAGACTGCGCAGAGGGAGCCGTACGCACCATCTCTTGCTTGAGAAGCAGCATCTTGCTCTGCAGGCGCATGGCCGCGTCCCCCGTTACGCATGGTGCCGCCGCGGTCCTCTCCTCCTTCGCCTCCTTACATGTCCCCTGCCAGATCGATCGCAGGAGACCTTCGGGTATCTTGCGACCCACCTTCGTCTCGATATCCTTAAAATCCAGCACGGGGTTATCGTCCATATCCTGGTTAGTTGCGGGGTGATAGATGTGAGAGACTGCGCTGCCGCTGCGCGTCATTTGCGCTGATAAATGCGGCGATCGCCGGTTTCGGCCGCTCTCGTCGCTCCATGCATGGTTGTAATTGACATTAAATCATTAAAAAAGTATAAAGTACCCAGCAACGACCTCTAGTAAGAGTATCAATAAGAAGAAAGGGTGTCAAGTGTAAAACGCTGTATTGTGTCAAAATGAATATTTGCCTTAGCAATATATGCGGGGCTGTACCCGTTAATAGGGGCTGGCGGCGTCCCTCCGTCTGCGGAAAGTTACCCCACCTCAGACAGGTGGGCGCGGCAGCACCGGCCCCGCTTTGCGCAGCAGCTTATGTATGTATATATAAAATTCGGTACTGACATTTCGAAAATTGTAACAGTTGTTAAATATGACTAAATATGACTCTGAGTCATTCAAGTATTCCCTTAGCTGCAGGTATAAAATGAAAAGGCAGGATCGATCTGTCTATCAGTCGAAGTCCATTTATTTCTGTGGGCTTTTTCATTTGCTATAGATAATATCCAAGACATTCCGTAATAAGGTATAGTTACCCCCTACTGAATTTCACTTTATAATTGTTAATTATATGAAACATTGAAAGGTTTTAAAACAACAGCACCACATATTACACTGTCGCCCCCTGGTGGACGAATTGGCAGATTTCCTCTTTTTCTAGGCCAGCTACTTTTTGGCTTTGAAATCGTGCCAAAAGGGTAACATTTAATCTAATGCCAGTAAAATGGGTAGCTATTACAGCACAGCAATACTGTTATTTTCATAATGTCAGCTAACAATAAATGCGCCTTACGACATTATTCGCCATGTAATGGCGATACGGTAGTGTTAACGAATTGAGCGAATCGTCCGTAATTATTTATTATAGGAACAAGCTGGTTTTATTATATGCGGCGAATATAACTTTAATACACCAGCCTAAGCGCAAAATCAGGATTTGCAACCCCTTCCTTTAGCGCACACAGCTTAGGACATAAATAAACTGAAATCGTTATGCAAACTACCAGCTCATTTAGAAGGTAAGGCTTGCAATATAAAACGCAGAAGTGGACATATATAGTCACACATATAAAACACACACATGTTGTATTGTGATCAATTCTGGTGTAGTGAAATGTGCTCAATAAACACACGCAAACAACTATTTAGTACATATTTAAGTTAAGGGAAGAATAACATTTATTGCTTCTTTAAAATGTGTATAACCTATATGTCTATGCTCGATAAGCATTGAACTGCAACGTAACAAATAAACTTGATGCTTTGAAAGAGTAAAATTGCAAGGAAAAATGGCATATAATTTACAGCATTTCTGAAGTGCACTTTACAACACGAAGTGATATAATACTTATGCAAATCATGGGCTTATGAAAATATGTGTGAACATAAACTGAGCAGTAAGTCATTTGAATGGGCAGAGCACAGAATATGCCCAGGGTGCTGCTGATAAGCCGACTGTAAGTCAGCAGCAAGTCAGGTGTGTATTACATTAAGAACGGATGGGAGTGTGTGTGCGTGAGTTGGGGGGGGGTATGTAAAGAACTGAAGTTCTGGTATGACTGAGTGAGTCCTTAGAAGAAGCCTGCCCTAAAGCGAGTCCATCTCCTTTTTTCGTTGGGACTTTTCACAGCAAGTTATCCTACAAAAGAACAAGAACAACACACAACAACAATTAGTATTATTATGAATAATAGTCAGACGGATGTATGGATGTATGGACTGATGGATACATGCATGCATACCTACATAAACTTTAATGCCTCTAATCAATATTAGAGCAGCACTGGAGAAACTACTTTCACATTTTGAAAGGTTCCTAAAATCAGATGGACTAAGGAGAATATCTCTCAGCAGTACACTGTCTTACACCTACTGGTGAGCGTTTCCATCTCCATCATTTGCCACAAGCTTGTTAGTTTCCCGTTTGACCGTTCGGCCAGCCTCCAAATTTGACACTGTCCGTCTGTGAAATTACATGCAGGTACATCAAAGATTTATGCAGCATTTTAACTACTATTCTCCAGTTCCTTAAGTAGCACTAATGCCTTTTAAGTGATACATTGTATCACATATCTTGATTAAATCCCTTCACAATTAAAATAAAGAACTGCTGGCAGAGAGGCTTACCTGGAAATTCTTTTCCTGTATTTTAGACAGTATATAAGAATAACAGCTGCTTCCAAGAAAAGGAATATGGCTGCAGAAATGGTGCCAATCTTCCATGTCTCAATGCCAAGGGCTGGAATTACAGTAATTATAATTACAATCCTTACCCACACTGATATAAACTAATAGTATTTTAAGTAAATGTGTAGTGTTCGTGAGTCGTTTGAAGTGCCTGATCCATTCACATATATTGTACTTGTCAAAAGGTTGGACACGCTTACCTACAGAAAGATTTATTTGTACTGTTCTCTTTTATTTTATAATAAAGATATCAAAACTGTAAAAAAACATATATGGAATTGTGCAATGGTCAAAAATTACACAATTACTCCAAAAAAGTTTGGAAAGGTTCGAAACCCTGGGTCAGCAGAGGGATCCCACCACTGGGCCCTGGAGCAAGGCCCTTAACCCCTATAGTTCCAGGGACTGGCCGAACCTACTTTCTCCTCTGTACCAGTATCATGAGGTGGTCTCCTGGGATGCTTTTCCAGCTGTCCCGAAGGAGGTCCCACATATTCTGAACTCTCATTGGCTACTTTTCCTCCTCTCTCTGGTCAAACTTATTAAATATGGCAGGGTAATAATGAGTAGGTGTACTGTACCTGAACCATCGGTAATGTCTTCTAATTGCTCATGGCTGAGATCTCCATCCTCATCCTCCGGAGAATCATCCAGGGCTGGCATGGTCTGTATATGCTCCAGGTTCAGAAGTTCACTGTTGGGTGTCATCACCTCATTGAAGTTATTCATGTCCTCTCCGATGTCTCCCCCCATGGCATTACTCTCCGGGTGAGACTTCTTGATGATGGCGCCATGTGAGCGTGGTGGCACATAAGTGTCAAGTGGAGTGGCGGTTAGATCTGTGACACGGGGTAGACATTTAGCATGGCAGTGAAAATTGGATGGCGACCCTCTGAGTTACGGGGCAATATGTGGAATGAAAATAATCCTCTACACATGTACTTGTCACCTTGAGAAATGCAGTTTGGATTTGCATTCAAAACACAACATTAAATTCATGAAAATTAGCTAGCCTCCATTAAATATTCCCAATTTGACCCTGTGTTGGATAAGTAGCTATGAAAACAGATGTGTAGGTTTCTATAAAGCACATAATTTAATGTGAATGCAAATAAATTAATAGCTACTGTCGGTTTGTCGATATTCTTAAATTACTACAGTTTGTGAGTTTATTCTGATGGGAAGTTGTTGTATTCGAGTGCTACCATTAATTATTTTTCCCACACCCCCAGTTTCGTTGGCTTGCATTGGTCCCCAGTTCTCTGCAGAACCTTCTTACGATTATGGCCCATGAAAGAACTGGCTCATTAAATTTTCTCAGGGAAGGCATATCTAAAAAAACTGCCCGCCCTCGTGCAGAAGAGCTCAAGATTCTGTGGTATTTGAAAACCACAAGAAATGCAACTTACCCCGTGTCTCGGTTTCACTTTCATTCGAGTCATTGGCAGCGAAGATGTCTCCTGGAACTCCATCTCTCACTTCCTCATCAACCTCCTCTCTGTCTCCTGGAACTCCATCACTCACTTCCTCATCAACCTCCTCTCTGTCTCCGAACTCTACCTCCACATCTGGTCCAACCACTTCTCCTGTTTCTTCTCCATAGTTCTCAGAATCCTCCACTCCAACATCTTCCCCGTACCCCTCCTGTGCCCCCACCCTGTCTGCCTCCTCAGAATCACCTCCAGCCTCATTCACGCCATCTTCTTCATCCGCGGCGCCGACCATTCGCTCAATGCCATCATCTCCATTGCTCTTGTCCTCTCCCAGAGGAGCCATCTCATCAGCCATTGCTGCAATCCCCTGCCCAGGATCAGCCTTGGCCTTTTCCTTGTCTCCTTCTACACCTTCCATCTCTACAGCTTCTCTCTTCATCATGTCCTCCACGCTGTCTGGTTTCTCCATATTGAGATCTGACATTTTTGACTCCATTGTTGTGATCACCGTCGATGGAAGGTTTATTTCTGCAGGAAAAAGTGTCCTGGAAGTAACAGTATCTTAAAAATACAAACAGTCATTATTAGCTATGGATTTTTATCTTCAAACTGAACTCTTGGCATGAGAAGCACATAAAGAAATGTGTTAAAATAAGGTTGTTTAGCAAAAATCAGAAGCCACTGAATATAATAAAACACACAAAGAAATGATTACAAGTAAAATGCCCTTATAAAAATAACAATTTCAGCTTTTAAATGTTTTTTGCAAATGATTTGTTACTTAACTTAATCAGAATTGCGAGCTTGCATTTCATCACAACTGGAATTTGCAAAAGCTAATTATAAAGCTGTGAAGTTCAAATATTGCCTCAAATTTTCTGCAGTCCGTCATGTTTTTGTGAATAGTTATTTTGGTGCGTCTGTTTCCAATAAATTATTGCCGAGCCAAGAATATAAATTTCGGCCACTTATTTAATTTATTAAAAAAAAGATGTCGAATTGTATAATAGGTGAATAAGCTGTCATACCTTGAGACTTGCAGATATATAAAAGTAGAATGAAAATAATTCCTTGAAGAAGAGATGTTCCCATCATGGATGTACGGTGGCTTTTTACTTGGCCTGTATCTCAGAGCAGGTATAGCCCACTGAACCTTCAACACACAATGATGCAAGAGCAGACCCAGCAGCAGTATTTAGAATCAGGCCCTGAAGCCATGTTGAAAATCAGTCTGGCTGTTCTGACAGACCACCGGCACGGAAAAGTCACAGATCACTGTGAAATGCCTGGGAGAATCATATGAGCAGCCTGTTAAAAATAAAGTGGTATGTCGCACTCGCTATGGCGAAAACTGCTGGACAGACGTGACATACCCGCTCCTAAATCAGTCCGACTTCGATATATTCTGTTTGGCTGATTTTGTAAATATGGATGTCCACAGACTCCATCATTACTGTCCCCTCTCTCTTCCGGGTTCAACATAAAATTTTGTCTTAGGGCTTTGGAGTGAGTTTCTTTAATTTTAGTTAATGATTTGAAACATCGTCCTTCCCGACGACTGATGTTAGAGTAAGTGAGACTGAGGCTAATTTTAATGTGAGCGTTATATCTTGAAATAAAAGTATGGTGTGGAAGTTTTGTGCTTAGTATTCACACTGTGTAGATGACTTTATATACGGATCTACATAAAATGTACATTGTCTTGGAGAGTTCAAAAATCAGTATTTATAATATAGTTTAATCTAATATTCCTTACCTTTCATGGAACCAGGCTGAGTGAGGGCTGACTGACCCTTGTCGTTCTTATGTAATATATCCTCACGAAGGGCTCAACACCTGCCGACTGAATAATGCCTCATTACCAGAACTCTGCAGCTCGTTAAAGAAGTCCAATTCCAGACCTACTTTACAGTTCACCTGCATTTGCATTCCCATGGTTTTTCTGCAAGGCCTTTGTTGATAAAAGATCATCATCGCTTTGATTGCAAACACATTTTAATTGATGGTAATGAATGAAGAAAAGCTCTCCAGCGTACTGTCAGTGATAAACAAATAACATGTATGACTAGTTACTGGCTTATGCTCTGAAATAGAAAATGTGCTTACCGACAGCTTAATTATCCTGGTCTTAAGGGAGCCGCGTAGCATTTAATTGTGTTAAATGTGTTAATTTTAATAACAGAAAAATGCAGACTCAAGCCTGGGTTTCAGTTCCGGGAACAAAGCGACTCCTAGCTTTTCCATCGCACGCATTAAACATGGGTAACACTGCTCTCTCCCGCACCGTAGCTCTGGTTTGGCGAGATTTAATTCTTGAGCATAACCAGGGCCGAGAAGCCTATATTACTATAATTCACAACATCATATATTTTATTAGTAACAAATTTAATGTCCTAACTATCAGTCATCCACTCATTGGTAATATTGAAGATGCTGGTGATTATAATAAAAATGATGATTATGATGATCATAGCACAACCCTGACCAGGACAAGTAGCTAGAACAGGCGTGGATTTCTTGGCCTTCTGTTGACCCCTTTCCTACCGTCATGCATCAAGCCCCAAGGTCCTACAGTAATCTCTGCACATCATCTCCATCACTATCACTGAATCACATTTGACCTCCGGAGTCACCAAAATCCTTTGAAATCCCTCAAAATTTTGATCCATCTCTCAGCTCTCACTAGGTTAGCAGTTGAGAGCAAATTTGAAACTTATGGTTAGTTATGCTTTGTCAGTCACTGTTGGGTTTAACCAATAGGAATCAATGACGTCCCCAATTTATGCAACCGGAAATGAGAACTTGTTGATCCCGCCCATCAAGCATTTTTTATCCTCATTAGTCTTATTACTGGCACTTTCATGAGCTGGGGGCGTATTCATAGACATATGTAGATTTTCAAATGTACAAAGCGAGTCCCCCTGCTGGTCAGGGAGTTGCGGGTCATTTAGCTATTGGTCGCACCTGCTGGTGGAAGACTTACTTTGACAGCATAATCTAATTCCTTCACTTGGTGCCTCTTTAACTCTTTTTAAGGGCATCTGATGACAGTGGTGCTTTCTGGCTGTATTATATTCATATTTTACAGGGGGAAAAAGTTGATTTTAAAACAAAGGATTAAAAATGGCAAATGCTGAAAAGAACGTCAAGTATTTATTTATTTATCTCTCAGGAATTTACTGAACGCGATATCCGCTTATACATAAAAATATGTTAAAATCATCTTAATTCAAATATTCAGTGCACTTAATTTTCGGTGCATTTAATTTCAAATGGATTGGACTAGAATTAGCTAGTCTTATTTTCATTGCTAGTTTTTTATTGAGTTTGACAAAATTGACCAGCAGGTGTCACTGTTAGCTCAGATTGAGAGCTTACGCTTTTGCATGAAACATTACTAAGTCTAAGAGGTCATTTCAAGTACCTGAGGTTTGACATCCAGTCAATTCTAATTTGACTCTAACCAGAATACCAAATGAGTGGGGGGACAGTTTTATAAGCTATATGGAATTTCAGAACCATCCTTCTCAAATTCAAATGCTTCCTTTCATGACCGCTGCACAGTAGATGGCAATTCTGAGTCTGCATTATTTTGATTGAAGATTTCGTTAGCTTTGTTTCAATCTGACACAATTGCTAATAAGTTGCGGATACGACGTTGATGCTAATAAACAGCGGATGCCGGTGCTCCAAAGTTGCTTGTTCATGGGATTTTATTTTATTTATTATTGGTTAGGCTTCCTCGTAGAGTATAAATCCTCCCGTTTCCAATGCACCAGTGGCAGCTGCCGGATTTCCACAAAACCCTGATGTCGGCTATTTAAAAAACCTGCGCACACACACACACACACACACACGGCTGTACGCAGACGGCCCACTGTCACTTGGGAATCATCCTAAGCATCATTACTCTCTCGGAAAGCCTCACGGAGTATGAGTCCCCACTCATCATCACTGAGTGGAGCTCCCTTAACAAACACGCTGACATCCTGTGGAAATGAGGGGTGGAATTAAAATGCGCCTGGGGTACAGTAAATCAGCCGGGGCTTAAATACGGACTGACCAATCGCTGTGAGCCTGATCAATCCAGGCAGCCATGATAATCAGAGGTACATATCCCTACCATAACAACACATGGGGAAAATACCACCTCCTTTCTTAGAAACACTGGGTCAGGGTAAAGTCTAATGGGCAATCCTGCTGTTAAATACTGTTTTGACAGTTATACAACTCCCAGTAGTAACTGGATCAGTAAGAGGTATTAGATTATACACAAACACTTGACCTGTGTTTTGTTATGCCTGATAGTAGTCAAAATGTATCAGTAGTAGAATGAACCTAACCCTCACTACTCATTTTGAATGTTATAAAGTATTATTTTCATGCTATGATACAGGCCTGAGGCAGGAGTTTTCTTACACTGTCAGGGAATCAGGGTACAGCCCTGGTACAGCTTTGTTCCCCAAGGTACAAGCAACATTAATGTACCCCCAATGGTACAGAAATGTTCCCCAGAGTCCATTTCTGTACTTTAAAAAGTACATTTACCTATAGCTATGGTTCAGTTGCAGAGTGGTGAGGGTATGAGCCCAGTGTCAAGTAACTGTACCCTCAAAGGTACAAATGGGTACTTGTTTTTTCTCTGACAGTGTACCATCCAGCTCCGTGTGTTGTCCTGTAACTGCTCTGGTAGGTCTGTGATGCAGCACCATACTGTATGAGTGTTCAGTATTCTTTTCATTAGCTGAGGAAATATGCATTGTGTTTATTGGGGAAAATGTATCAGGTGGTCACTTAATGGGATCCCTTCTATTAAAAATGTGTGTCATAACAGACATTATGGATACAGGTTAAATACTGGTTTTTGTCTAGTGTGTGGTTCAGCTTTGTGCCCATGCTGCCTGGGACAGGCTACAGATTCCCCCCGGTGAGCCTGAACTGGACATGAGCTTCATAGATGGATGTATATTTATTGCTCAAAATGAAAACTGTCACCTCAGAGCAGTCATGCCCACTGTCTGGCTATGCATTGTAATGTATAGGTTTACCCATACTTGAAATGACGTAAGTGGTCACATGATCTATGTTGAACATCTGATTGGACAAGTAGTTTACTGCAATTTACTCCTTTATATTCCAGGCGTTCATTACATTTTTCATGTATGTGGTGCAAGTGTGGGTAAAGTTCTCGCTAATTCAAAGCATATCTAGACAAGGAGCGGGACCAAGTTCTGGACCATGAAGTATTTATAGTGTTTATATTTTCCTATGAATCTGAATCTCAGGTGCAGCTCAGTTATGACACTACTACTTAATGGCTTAAGAGTTTCAGGCAACATGAACAATCACTATTATAATCTATAATATTAAGGTTTTTGATTGCAGTCATGGATTTGTATAAAACTGAGTTTCCCCGTGTGGTGATCAAAAGGGCGAGGGAAGAGGCGGAAGCAGGTTGACTGTGCGATCCCTTTCGGGGCTTTATTACGCACAGCAGTGCACAGCTACACGGGACGTCAATGACAGGACTGGGGAAACAGACTTGAACACGGACTGAGATACACCACTGGGGAGATGTAGACTGGAGACAGCTGGGAAACATATATATACATACATGTATATATATACATACACACACACATATATATTGCCAAAAGTATTGGGGTATTGGGACGCCTACACACACATGAACTTTAATGACATCCCCTTCTTAAAACATAGGCTTTAATATGGAGTTGGCCCACCCTTTGCAGCTATAACAGCTTCAGCTCTTTTGGGAAGGCTTTCCACAAGGTTTAGGAATCTGTTTATGGGAATTTTTGACCATTCCTTTAGACGAGCATTTGTGAGGTCAGGCACTGATGTTGGATGAGAAGGCCTGGCTCGCAGTCTCCGCTCTAATCCATCCCAAAGGTGCTCTATCAGGTTGAGGTCAGGGCTCTGTGCAGGCTTGTCAGGTCCCTCCACACCAAACTCACTTACCCCTGTCATAGACCCTGCTTAGTGCACTGGTGCACATTCATTTTGGAACAGCAAGGGCCCATCCCCAAACTGCTTCCACAAAGTTGGGAGCATGAAATTGTCCAAAATGGTTTTGTATGCTGAAGTATTAAGAGTCCCATTCACTGGAATTAAGGGGCCAAACCCAACCCCTAAAAAACAACCCCACACCATAATCCCCCCTCCACCAAACTCTACACTTGACACAATGCAAACAGGCAAGTACCATTCTCTTGGCAACCGCCAAACCCAGACTCGTCCATCGGATTGCCAGACAGAGAAGCATGATTTGTCACTCCAGAGGACACGTCTCCCCTGCTCTAGAGTCCAGTGGCGGTGTGCTTTACACCACTGCATTGCACTTGGTGATGTAAGGCTTGGATGCAGCTACTCCGCAATGGAAACCAATTCCATGTTCTTGAGCTAATCTGAAGGCCACACAAAGTTTGGCGGTCTGTAGCAATTGATTCTGCAGAAAGTTGGTGACTTCTGCACACTTGGAACCTCAGCATTCACTGTCCCCACTCTGTGATTTTACGTGGGCTACCACTTCGTGGCTGAGTTGCTGTTGCTCCCAATTGCTTCCACTTTGTTTTAATACCACTAACAGTTGACTGTGGAATATTTAGTAGCGAGGAAATTTCACAAATGGACTATTGCATGGGTGGGAATCCTTTCACGGCACCATGATTTAATTCACTGAGCTCCTGAGAGCGACCCATTCTTTCACAAATGTTCGTAGAAGCAGTTTGCATGCCTAGGTGCTTGACTTTATATACCTGTGGCCACGGAAATGACTGGAACACCTGAATTCCATGATTTAGATTGGTGCCCTAATACTTTTGGGAATATCGTGTATATAATGAGAGAGAGCATGAAGTTGGGGTCCTGGCAGAGGATTAGACTATTTATATGGCACCCCTGGAGCATTCATTTCATATTATATTTGCTATAATTACTGAATAGCAGTATATTTAACTATTTTTTGCTCAGTGGTAAAACTGCTTTAGACATTCAGTAGCCAAAAGCAGTGAAAAATTATGGAACCAGTATTTTCTGAAATTTGACCTTTTTAAGCATATGAGCGTGTCAAAGAGGCTCGGGAAGGCCGGCATTTCTCGAGTAACGGCCTGTTTTCTGATCGGACTCGAGGTTTACGCGCTGTACGCTGTCCATGTACGCTGCGTGTGTTAACCGTGTGCATATGAACTTATTCAACAAACTCATGTACCCCCCCACAGTACAATCACAGAATTTCAGGCCAGCTAATTACCTCTGTATGTGTGGGTCCAGGATGTCCCCTGGCATGGAGTATTGGTATATAAATCTGATATCGCGCAGACACAGGAAGAACACGATAATGGGAGTGTTTCAGCGTTGTACATGCGAGGAAGCTTGTTAGAAATCTCGTAATAAAATAAACAGTAGCAGTGGGGAAAGCAGTGTAATGAGCTGAAGATATGCAGTAAAGAGACAGTATGCTGAAAACAATAGTTTCCTCCTGGGAAATCATTAAATGATTCTGGTCATTTAATCCTTGATCCATGTTGTTATTAGAAATTAATGGTTGCTGCGTTCAGGAACCAAACGTCAATACAAATCTAATGCAGCACAGGAATTTACTGACTTCCTTAGCACCTGAGGTGCTCATTTTTATAGATGATAATAAAAAAGGTTTGGAAACAATACGTTAGAAAATGGAATCTAAATGTGATGGAGTAATATACATTAGTTAACACTAGAGGGCGCTAAGCAGTATCATTTTTCTTAAAACAACTGTAACCGTCGGCTGTAAAGGTAGACCTCCTTATCCAAATCTAAAATTATATTACTTTTCCATTCCCATTGTCTACGCTTGGAGTTCAGAATGGAAATGTTTAACTTATACATCTACATGCTACTACTACTGAGTTTAAATGAACGATAAAGGTGCCCAGTACACATGCCGGCTGGACGTGCTATGAGAATCCTGGCAGAAGAGACTGATACACCATAAATAATTGTGGCCTGTCGAGTTCATACAAAATGCACAGAAGCTTAGAAAAAGCAGCAGGCTAATGAGCTAGCTATGTCATGCACCCGTGATAAAGCCAGTCAAGGAAGTTCATAGCTACAGGAAATGGCTGTAATGTAAGGAAGAATAAAGGGAGTGATATGGGTGTAATGCAGGCTGCAGTATATGAGATGTGCGTCTTTATGTTATAGTCGGTTTTGTTATAAATAACCGTGCCACTTTTCACCAGCTGCCTGGGTCTTACATGGGCCTTATTGGGTTTTTCTGTCTTTCGCCGAATTGCGTATTTCTACCGAATTGGTACACAGTGCGGCTTTAAGGTCTGATCTCACACCGCACCTCTGGGGAAGAACATAAATCTACTTCCTGTATTTATGGTGCGCGCTGTCTAAGCCTGCTGGAGGTCATGTGGTCCTAGAAGTTTCTAGAACATTGTTACTTGCTGAAACATTCATATTCGCAAACATATAATCACACACAAAAAAATAACAGGACACATTCATTTTTTTTTCCTCGTTAAGACAAAGTGCATAGCCTCTTTGTTATCGGCAGAAGTGCGATATTTTAGGAGTTTTTAAACTAATTTATTTTTTGACTCTCAGATTCAGTCTGGCTCCTTCGCAGAGGATGACATTTCTCCTCTCTGATAGATAATCCCTGACAAAAGATCAAACAGGTTCTTCACATTTTCTCTCCTGCCTGAAGATTATGTACTTGCACTTCTGGGATTTCACTTCACCCGACGTGACATCCACCGCCTCCAGAATATATTTTTTTCTCGGAGCGAATGCAGCTTTATATACAGACTATTTAAGCTGTCACTGGAATATGTTTCTTTTCCCTACCTTTCTGATTCAGAAATCAGAAAGTAACCCCTAGAGAACGATTCTGTTGACATATGTCATAATATGTAAATAAACGGTATAAAGGCATGATATGCAGGCAATATGTCTTGTATGTGGAAGGGGATCAGGTGTGGGGTGGGGGGGGGAGTAGAATAAGGAAGGTCAACACAGGTCAACTCAGAATTAAATAGGATGAGGTCAATATAGTCAATTGAGTTTGTTTAATGGGAAAGTTCAGATAGGGCTAAGGTTTACTGATATGGTCAGGGGTATTGGGGGGCACGGATACCCTGACAGATTGGGGGGGTCCAGCACTTCACAGGAGCCCATATGTAATGTAAGGAGGGTGGTGGGCCCCCAAGATGACATATTGTCAGGGGGCCCAGATATATAACTAGCTACTCCCCTGACTATTACCAAACTATTGGAACCATATTACATTTGATAGTACCTAGCTGGAACTGAACCGCCATTTACCTGGACAAAATTTTTTTAATGATTCCTGCTGTTACCAGAATTTTAATTGAATCGTTGTAACAGCTGGTTTGCGATGCTGTGCATGAGAGGATCTAACATAGCATTCATCGGTTGGGTCTGTGTCTGGCAATAGCCGTACTGCAGTATTGGCCAGTCTGAGGAGGTTAATCGTTTTAGCTTATGGCTTGAGGGTGCAGCAACTGAACAAATGTGCAAAGACGGAAACAAACATCACTTGAAAGTGACTGCCTAACACCCCTGGGGGGGAGTCCCGCAGTTGTACCCTTGAACTGTCCTACTATTAATGGGTAAAACCCGCTTTAATTTTTTATCTGGGCTGTCTTGAAATGGCTGGCAGAATATGTGAAAGATAAATATGCAAGATGCACATGGAGCTTAAAAATGAAACCAAATAAAAAAGAGCATCATAAGATTGATAAGAGCATTCAGCAATTCCCTTGCTTACGGAACTCAACCTGCAAAAGATCTTTCTTCTGGTGAAATTCTTCGTAATAGCGTATGCTTTGCTTACAGTACTTTGTCAATTCTTTTAATATTTCATATTGAACTGTGGCTTAGCGGCTGGTACTCTGGCCTTGTGGAGTCTGGAGTTCCTCGTGTTCGCATCGGTTCCCTCCAAATAGTCCAGTTTTATCCTGCAGTCCAAAAACACACAGTTAGTTGAATTGATGTCTCTAACTCAGTCCTTAGTGTGTGAGAGCGTGTGGTCTGAGACAGACTGGCGTACCCTGTACTGGGTGCTTATGTGCGCCCAGTGCATGCTGGGATAGTACTCAGTGCCGTGCATGTGAATTCCGCGTTGATGAATGTCCACATGTACAGAGGGACTGTACTACCAAATTTAATGAGGCCGCCTGGGCCCTGCAATTACTCATGCCTTTATGTCATGTCTAGGTACCGCCTTAGTCAGCTGTACCTGAGCAGTATTGTTCCAGTGGGGGGGGGGCGGGGGGTTGCCTCGTGATGTCTTTTCCCCCAGCATTTCGATGACCCGGATTCTTAGCTAGAGGGCTAGACTAGCTACATTTTCAGCTAGGTTCGATTCAAAGCAATTCATTTTTCTATAGTGTCTTTATAGTGTCTTTGACAACAGAGTCGCCCAAAAGCGTTTTATACGGTACATGGCTGTGTTGTAATACATGAGATCTGCTTGCAGTGCAGACCTCATAGATATTATAGGTGTCACCAATCAGGGACCAAGAGTTGAGGGGGGTTTCAAATTTAGGTAATTGGCAGGGAGGGTTCAAACACTCCACCCAAGTTCCATGTGTGTGGAGTTTGCATGTTCTCCCCGTGTCGTTGTGGGGTTTCCTCCCACAGTCCAGAAACACACTGAGGTTAATTGGAGTGCTTGGTGTGTAAGTGTGCCCTGCGATGGGCTGCCCCCCCATCCTGGGTTGTTGTGCACCCATAGCCTCAGGGATAGGCTCTGGACCCCCCACAATCCTGAACAGTTTCAGAGAATGGATGGATGGATGGATAGGTTCAAACATGTAGTTTGACTGCGTGGTTACGTGCCTGTACCCTGTCTTAGATGTATGGCAAAAATTGTTAATCAACAGAGAAGCACAGATCCCATGAAGTTACAGAGTAAACATACCATGAAATATGACGTGTTCTTTATTAAGACGAGAGCATTTCACCAGATGTGTTACATTCTGTTCCCGGCATCCAGTTGGCGTGGTCGAAATGATAGCTAACTATATATTGAGCTGCAGGCGAGTCTTACAGATTGGCTCGCTCTGAGAGCGAAGATGTCCAGATAGGTGTTTCATAAGCGTCGAAATGAGACAATATCCTTCTTCTGCTTTCCAATAAAACAATATCAATATCGAGTGTTACTTTGTTCATTCTACTGCAGGCAGCTAAGACTTTATGAGCTTATAAAGGTCACAATAGAATAATATTTAAATGAGCAATCAACACGATTAAGCGTGCACTCTTTTTTCCGGAAAACAAATCTTTACAAATGTTTAAGCTGTCAGGTAATAATATATAACGTAAAATTTAAGGTTGAATGCAGAACTGACAATGACAAATATTAATGCCATGCATTAAAAATTATGTTGAATACGCCTGTATTTAATGGCAGGTCAAGACTATTTCCTATACATCTTCTGGATACTGATCCTAACCAGGGTCACAGAGAGGACTACATTACAATCAGTTAAAACTGAATTATTGATTCTGGTTCATTTCATGTTTAATCACAACAGCAAGGTGTTTCTGCAGTGTAGCCAATCTTTACGGCGTGGCATTGTGGCTTCTCAGACTCTACTCGATGTCTTGCAGATATTACAGAATATTGGGCTCCAGATATTGCAGTGAAGTATTTTTTTTTGTCTTTGATTGGCAGGGAGATGTGATGATGCCTAATCACCATAGATGGTGTGAGATGCAGTCACACCGTCCTCTGTGCGCAGTGTAATGTGTCGCGGTTCGAGAGGAACACACGTTGCGGCTGGAGTTGAACCAAACCTACAACAGTAACAGAATCGTGATTGAGAGTTTCATCATATGGTTCAGCTAGCAAAATGTAGAGATATGAAAAACA
>JAODKN010000050.1:3162340-3172654 GCA_026774425.1 Petrocephalus zakoni | reverse complement strand
GTCTTGCTGCCTGTGCCCTAGCCTCCCCCTATTTTTGTTCCCTCGTTGGTTCTGCATTCCCTCAGTTGCATCACTGACGTTGTGTTGTCTTTTTGCTTCTGGACCCGTTCTGTCCCTTCCCACAATCCTTTATTGTTTGCTCTGCTGCCTGCTCCTGCATCCTCCGTCCATGACACGGTCATACTGGACTGTGAGGACGTGAGACCAAATTAATGGCGATTGTTTGAAAATGTTACAGTAGTTGCGATTTGGAAGGAGTAAATGACCACATGAATGATGCTAGATTGAGACAGTGTTCTAATCTCATGCCGAGCGGCTCGTGATAAGTGGGGGAATTTATCAAACCCCCCCTCCAAAGTCTCACGCATGTATCGGCATGCTATGGAAAACACAAGGCGACTGACGCCCATAATATAACAAGCATTAACTGAGTTAATATGTGCTTAGATATCAAAGTCACTGTGTCATTGGGTTTAATTTTATCTTCATTTAAATGAAGACATTTCTCGGTACGGATGCGCAAAATAATGAAATGACATCCTCTATATCTCCTGCTCCCCTGTCACCATCCTCTAATTATTATTCAGCGTCTCAAAGCATACCTGCCAGATTAATATCAGGCTAATAAAAACACAGAAGATGCTTAGATATGTTTATCTCACAGTTGCACTGGCGCTTTGTGACATGAGAGACAGCCTGTTTGTAAAACACATAGATGTTTCATTGTCTTGCATTGTGGCTAGCCTGTCAAATATACCTCTGTGTCTGAGAGTGTTTATGTGAATCTATGAGATTAATAGTGTGCGGAGAATAGTGTACGGAGAATAGTGTGCGGAGAATAGTGTACGGAGAAAAGTGTGCGGAGAATAGTGTACGGAGAATAGTGTGCGGAGAATAGTGTACGGAGAATAGTGTACAGAGAAAAGTGTGCGGAGAATAGTGTGCGGAGAATAGTGTACGGAGAATAGTGTACGGAGAATAGTGTACACTGATCCCAAATGCAATCTTCAACAGTCAGTAGGTTTCAGTTTCAGGTTTACATTTAATTGGCGTGGTCCAAAAGAACGTGTCTAAAGAACTGCCTAAACCTTGGCAAAGAGTGAGAACAGAAATATATTATCCTGTACTGACAGGTGATTATCCTTAGAACATTAATAAGAATGGGATGAAACAGGAGGCTCTTAACAAACTAAGATTAGCTTGTAAAGATCAACGATGGAATACGTGACGATTCTTATTACTGCTCGTACCTGGAGACATTACATTTTGGCTGCTATTATTCTCTCGCAGATTTCGGTATGGGTGACATGGGCAGCCGGCCAGGGTGGCATCTTGCCGAGGACAGCATGGGGCGCCCACACACAAAAACAATCGGAATGGTGACATTTACGAGATTGGTTTTCTGTCGCTCATTTGCACGTCACGTCGATAGATCATGTCACCCTGTGGGTCAAATAAGTCTGTGGGAATGGTCGCCCTCAGGTCGCCCCCCGGGAGCCCCAGATGGGGGGAGCAGGGGGATCTATCAAATAGCGCACCTCTACCTTACAGTACAGTAAAATCAGTTTCAAATGTATCATTTTTTATTTGTGTCATTTCAAATTTCTTAATAATGATGAGTTACTGACAGTTTTGTACAATTTTGTTGGTGGTGGGCTCGAACCACAACCACTGCTATTAGTATAATTATAATTATTGCTATTATTATTATTATTACCTGTTGCTTGCAGGAGAGGCTCCAGACCCCTGTGGATGATTATGATGATAATGACTATTTATTATTATTATTAGTAGTAGTAGTAGTAGTATTACTGTCATTTTAAAATAACAACTCTGATCCTGTAGTTTTTATTATTTGGTGAATAGTCAATGTTTGACGTTCGAATTAGAGACAGAAAACCAATTGCACAAATGCCCTGTCAGCCATATAGACAGAATTCCTCTAGAACATCTTGCCATCCAGAAGTCAGGACATTTATCAATCTGGACATTTCTCGTTCATTAGATGCAAGAGGTCAGATCTACTGTGGAAAATAAGATTCAGTATCACACAAGTAATCACATCTCCATAGTGACAGCCCTGTGTGTTTGTTTTAGTTCTTGCCATATGGGACACACATGGTAAATTATGTCTGCTAATGTCCCCTATGTCTACTCTGTCTTTCATTAGAATGTAAGTCATTAGAAGACTGTATTTTAAGGTAACAATCATAAAATATAACAGGCAGATGGGTTAAAAAGTATTCTCAAAAGTAAACTCATACTAGAGCTTAAAACTATTAATTAGAAATCTCACTTTGGTTCCCAGTTTGTTTAATTATATAACAGCTGAGTTATTTTTGTCCCTGTCTAACACCCTACAGAGTGGTAAATATACAGTACTTCGCAAATTTCACTGGGAAGAAGACATCTCAGTTTTATATACATAGTTTTGTGAGAAATCCTTACCCACCGCCAAAGCACAGCCTAATTCTGTTCTCCGTCAGCCTGTTTTATTGTGATTTCCAGGGCAAAAACATATTTTGCAAAACCACTATTTTGGAAACTAATTCTAAAGAGAACAAACTAATAAGCAGATACCCAACATCACCTAGAAACATCTATAGGTAACACTTGACTTAAAGCAGTCATTAAACTGCATTACACATACCTTCATAATGCATCATAATGCAACATAAGCCTGGCTATAACTATTTATAAAAAGGTGTAACACATTATAGCTATGTTTAATATGCATCATGAATGCTTTATGAAGAGCTCATCTATAATTCACTATAAACACCTTCATAATGCAGCACAAAGCATCCTTAATTCTTATGACAATTGTAATACATTATAAGGGTATCTATAGTGCATTATTGATCAAGGCTTCATAGAGCATCTATAATGCATAATACAGTACAAATGACTATAATGTATTATGCCTTTTTAAAAATAATTATAGCCATGTTTATAAGACTTTATGAATGTGTTACAATGAATTATGGGAACAGTTATTAGACCTGGATATGGATATGGGCTTCATAGAAAGTGCTACCCGTCTATTTCTGCTTTTTGCTTCTTTTTGATTTCCAGCTACAGATATGAGTTAATCTGGATGGCAGCCGGCTAAAGGGTAACGTTCGCTGCTGATTTCTTCTGACTCGGGAGCATTACCGACAACCCCACGTCCTACAGCACCCAGGGTAGCACTACTTTTCTTTCCAAAGAGCCTCTCTGGGGAGAGACGTGCGGAGCTTCAAAGTATTTTTTCACTGCCCGGCCCCATCGCTGCACTGGGGATTAGCGTGGTTGCTCAGTTTATGGCTGGTGCTTAGATGCATAAACAGCTGGTAAGGGAAAGAGGGTTTTTCTCTGCTTGCCCGTCCCACTGATTAAGACAGGCAACGTCTGCTTCGCAGAGTACGGGAGAGGAAATGTCGGCTTGCAGAGGGCCCGCCCTAAGAACTGGGCCCCACACGCTCAGAGCAGGATCCATGACAGAAGTAGGGCATATTGCACTGCCTCTAGGTACACAGATATTGAGACTGAGACCGCACTCAAACTGGCGATTCAGAGAGCAGAGTCACATATTCTCTGCCCATCTTATAAGACAGTGTTTTTCAATTCAGTCCATGGGGCGCCACAGACTGGGAACTGAGAGGGAGCAAAAAATGTGGACTGTCTAGCAGGGAGCTCAGAGGGAGCAAAAGCCTGGACCAGCTGTGGGTCCCCAAGGACTGGTTTGGGAAACATTGCTAAAACACATGATTTTTGAATTATTGTGTCCTAATATGAATTTAAAAAATAAACACTGAATGCATCTGGAGAGTAAAAGTCAGTTTTTCCTTGCCTGAGCTAAATAGCTTCAGTTCAAATTCCATGATCATTTAATCAGTTGCTCTAAAAAAGACTTCAAAGACATATAAAATGATGCAAGTGAAACACAAAATGTCATTAAGGACACAGATACAATCAAAGTTGTCGTCCAGTAAATGTGATCTGTAGGTGGATCTGGAACATTTGCTTGCTTCAGTTTATGCTTAGCTTCAAAGCAGATTACAATTGTCACCGACTAATATTGCTGGATATTTTTACCATATATTGCCCAAGGGTATACCAGTATCCACCATTGATGGGCTTGACAATGTTTGTTTTTCATACTGCCCCCTGCTGGCTCTTAGGTGATATTGGTATGACAGTTTCTATCAGAATTGTGCCACCCTTGTACTGCCTAATAGTTCTATTCTTTTGATGTGGCTTTTTGGGAAAAGATTGGGACAAGAGAGCTTGAACCCTACCCATGATATTCATAGTTTAGTAACCTTTGGGCACAGGATGCATTGAACATGTAGCCTTAAAGATATTTTGTTGGGAAGTCATTCCTGTATTTCTGTGTTTATTAATGTAACTTTGACTTTACACTGCTCCTTTTATTTCAAATTATATGCTTATAGTAATAATGCAAACATTATTTCTTATTGATACTGTCTAGCTGACTAAACTTGGCACAATGTAATGCCATTGAAACAAATGGCTCTGTAACTACCCCAGGTAATGTCTCTAATCCACCTGTTCCAGACAGAGTAATTGCTCCTAGAGCCAATCAATACCGCACTTAACAAACAGTGCTCCTATAGACCATAGATTGTTGCCAAAGATGTTGTTTGTGAGGCTATCAGGAGGAATCTATCTCTTTGGTTTTATGTCCAAAGTGGCAGGAGTAGAGGACACTGAAAGAGGATTCTCCCTGTCCTGCCAATTTTCTAGCACAGTCTCTGCCTTGGTTGACACAGCGCAGGCAAGGATGCTGTCGAGCAGCGCCCCGAAAATGCGTTCGGGTTTGCAGTGAATGCACCTGTTCCTAAATCACTGTGGAAACCATTACAATATAGGTTCAGAGAATGTGCCTTTGCATGGCAACTCCATTCTAAAGAGCTGAACCTGAGCTTCTGGTTAGGTGTGGGATTAGGCTTGCACGAATGAGCAGTGTCCGGATGAGCAGTGTCCGAATTTTATGCACGGCTGGTGCCCGGTTTGGTGGGTGACACCTATACAGTAGAATCGCGCTATCCAAATTCCAAATTCGTGCAGCTTTATTTTATCTGACGCTAAAGCACATTTGTTATCTTATCCAATTAATAATTTAATTTTATAGTTAAAAAAAACCTGAAACCAACTTTCTGTACAACATCCTTTTTGTTGTAATTTTGATTTTACAGTAAAAAATAATAATAATAATAATGAATGCAGCTTTCTATACAACACAGTCCTGTTTGTTGTTTTGAAACCTTGATCTTGGACATCGCGCAAGAATTCCAGTTTACTTGTACTTCTGTACCTGTTACGTTTCAATTCAATTCAATTCAATTCAATTTAAATTCAGTTAAATTCAATTCAGCTTCAAGTACAGTGGTGTCTCTAGGTTAATCTAGACTGTGGGTTTGTAACATGCAATTGACTAGGATATTTCCTGCCTTGTTCCCTGTACTTCCTAGGAAAGGCACTGGGGTCACCTTTTCCCTGTAACTGATGATCATTTGGAGGACAGATCAGTGTAAATCAGGGATCTCAAACTCCAGTCCTGGAGGGCCGGAGTCCTGCGTAGCTTAATTCTTTCCCTGTTCCATCACAAATGATTGCGCTCAAGTCCTGTGTGGTAATTAGCTCAGTGAGTTGAATCAGGTGTGTTAAATGAGGGTAAACCCAAAAATGTGCAGGACTCCGGCCCGCCAGGACTGGAGTATGAGACCCCTGGTGTAAATGTTCATGCATCCTAGTGGATGCATGAACATTCTTTTAATGAACTTAAATTCTTTTAAATTCTTTTAATGAACCCTGCAGGCATTGACTATAGCTAATCTTGACAACTGGGTTCTAAGGTGCTCTTTGAATGCATCTAAGAAGCTGGTAAAAAGAGTCGCGCACACAAGCAATGGGCAGAGTTAGCCAGGTTTAGTCATCACCAGACGAATTTTAATTTGCGAAAGAACACATCCCTGGCTGCTTATCTCAGTTCTGCGTGTCGTGACATTTAGGTATGCCATTTAAGTGGCATTTTTTGTAGTCCGCCTGTTCATCACCATGACTTCTGAAGTACGACACGGTCCGATATGGTTTTTATAATTTGCTTTTAACAAACACAATGAAGGCATTTTTGACGTAGTCCATTAAAAAGAAAAAGAAAATAAAAAGCCCTCTGTGGCATTTCCATACACTCACCTGGCACCATCATCTTCCTCCATGGCATGCAGCTGCTGCTATAATCCAACTGTTCCTCTAGCTGGTTCTAGGTGTAGCAGTAAAATGTGCCTGATTCACCCTGCTTCCCCGTGTGCCACCCCGTCATAATGAAGTTCCTAGTTCACCGTGATCGCCATGTCTCTCCAGCACGCACAGGCTCGGGGCCATTAAAAGCTTACCTTCTCACAAAGATCTCCGCAGCAAACCTCGGGACAGGACGGCTGCTTGAATAGTAGCTGGCATCTGGATTTTATTTTATAATTTTTTTTTCTGTTTTGACATTTTACCACACGTCTAGAAATAGACTTAATGTGTATCATAAAATGCGACCTGCATGCTATAGCGAGAGAGCAAAACCCTAAGTGCCAAAATGATCCACGTAACGGACAGCACTGACCCCACACTCATGTTCATGTCAGATGAGAATATTCTTCTATCCCTAAGCTTACACATTAGCTACAGTTTTCTTGATACTGCCTGCCATGCAAAGGTTATCAAACGGCCACTGCCAATCAGCTAGATGTTAAATAAGAGGTGACCCAAGGCTAAGGTTAACCTGCATATCCTTGCTGTTATTTTATTAGCTGTTATAAGGAAGTGGATGGAGTTCTCCTTCATTCTAATAAGCGACGCTTTATCCTTCAGGCACATTTATTTGTATAAATACCATGAGTATACCATGTCAGCACGTCTGGCCTATGTGAATGGGGAAAGTCAAATCCTCCCTGCTGAGCTCAATTTAAAAGTCTTTTTTTAAATTTGACAATATGTCATTTCTGCTTTATTGTGCTCACCAAAAACAATATAAATAGTTCATTTTGCGTTGTTATTTTCAATAAATATATGCATAAGCATTGTCGTTATATTAGGAAATAGTTCATGAATCATCTATAGCAAAATATAAAATAGAGAGTTTGTTTGCTCATTTTTTAAAATAATGGGAAACATGGATTTCTTGGTGTGCTGTGGTTGTCATCAGGCAGTTTCAACAAACAGTGACTCATACACTACACAATGGAAAGTGAGCCATAGCTGTAATAAGTCAAACGTGATTTACCTGCGGTAATATTCCTAGCAGTCATTTCTGATCCATGCAGGTAAACATGAATTTCTGCTTTGAAAAAGATATAATAAATATAATGAGCAACCAAATACATCATTGTTTTGTGGTGGTTATTTTAACCTCAAAACAAAGTTAATGATCTACAGTAATTGAATTTACATATCATATTATTATGATGAGATGATGCTCCTTTGTACAAAGTTAATGCTTTTCACCTAAAACCCTTTTTGATTAATTATCAAAGTGTCCTTCACCTGGCAACAGCAGTAAATGCTTCTCTATTTCTGTGTAACACAAAAGTGGGTCATTGCATTCCCCTTTGCTTCAGCTACGGCGGCTGCTTTGGACGGCAGTTGTTCAATATCATGCCTTATACTTTACAAGCCGTGCCAGATATCATTAGGTCACCATTTCTATTTCCCCTTCCATAATATGTCTTTACAAAAGTCACAATTACATATGCATTGATGTCATTTCCATAGACACAAAGCTAAAAATGAGCAAAACTGACATTTAATAAATGCAAACACCATTGTGGATGTGGAAGACGAAATGTTCTCATTGGCATAGGAGTGAAATTACTCTTATTATGTGCATGCTGGGTTGCCTCTTTTAGCCTCAGAAATGTAACAATGAAGTGCAGACCAGCATTCGACAGACATGCCAGTATCATGAATACACAACACTGAGAAATTTCCTCTGTATATCATAAAACATAAATGTATCATAAATGCAGTCATATGTATCCATAAGCACAAATTCCAATATGTATGTCACTGAAAGGACTATACTGTGCAATAAATGTCCTTTGTATGGTTTTACACAATTTGCCAAACAGTTTAATCAATCACGCAGAAAAAATGAAATAAATACAGAGAAAATTCATGCTATTTAATATCCCTTATTCTGTTGTGTTGAAATTACATTTTCTTTATTTCTGTGTCATTTTATAATTTCTATGTCAGTTTCAATTATCATTTGAATATAGTCCTTCAATCAAATTAACCTGATTGTCTGCCTTGTGCTTTGCCTAATCCTAATTTCCTACATAAGATAAAGTGATTTTAAAGTGCTCTCTCTCTCATAGTGGTTCCTTGAATTTTATTTAAACAAACAAATAAAAGAAAAAAATATCAACCCACCCTGTGAAAATCTGAACAAAACAGTAAACACGGGAGGCAATGACCTTTGAAAAATCCTCCGCTGTTTATGGAGAATATTCAGGTCCGTGCGGGATAACAGTGCCAGGCAACAAAGTGAATCAGATTGGAATGTAAAACCACAGTTAGCAGAGAATGATAGTGAATTGATAATGAGTGGTTTTTGGAAATCTTGCAAGGCCACCATACTGAACGCTCGCTCTTATGATGGATGACTAACACCCTCTTATAATAGGCGCCATTGGGACCGTGGAAACAGAGCCTCTTTTATAGGCGATCTCTAAAGGCAAAGAATAAAGTTGTCGTTACAAAAAGAAAGGCATGATGCAAGAAATGAAATGTGATTTTATTTGAAACATGAATTAAGGATTCTAATTTCATGTGAGCCAAAGATATAAATAAATGATGCGCACAGCTTTCACAAATGCAAACATTTTTAAATTGTAATAAAAAATTACATAACAACCACAATGATCACGATGTACATTGAATAATTGCTTTAAACAACATTTTTAGGGATTCAACACATTTCTGCCACGCAATTCAAGGCATCATGGAGGGGTATTTTCTCTGCCATGCCCAGAAAATGAGCCACTGTGCCTCCCCCCCGCCCCCTAACACAACCCACAAAGGAATTCATTCAATTTTACTTGTACTAAAGGCATTCATCCTACAACAAACAAATAAATATATTGGATATTTAACCGTTCAGCGTTATTCGGTGTCAGATACCTTTCCCGGTGTACAACTGTTAACACCACTGCCTAGAGCTGTCATCTGCCCCACATGGTATTACTGTATATGGGGGACTGAACCATCATCCCACCCGCCACCCGAAACCCCCACTCTCCCATTAAAATTTTGAGCCCGGCTGGAAGATTCCTTTTAGCACCGGCTCTGGAATCACCTGTGGAATATGGCAGCAACTAAACAGCATTCATACTTAATTGAGATTTTATGAGATGAACTAATGCTTTACAGCTAAACTGCTATCAGCTGATATTAGGATTTCTTTTCTGCTTAAATTGGAACCTAAATCACTTACCCGTTATCATCTGAATTCTAAGAAAGTGCTGCACGTCTGTAAATTGTTTCGCCATTACTCAATGGTTAGTCGATATAGATAAACTATGGCTGCAAGGTGTATAAATATGTAATGGGTTCAGTCTTACATAGTCCACAGCATGATCTAAGGAAAACTGGCCCGGTGATGCTCAGCAGGCAGGACCCGTAAACCAGCTATGAATGCTGACCGTTGAAGGAACTCTAACTTATCACTCTCCAGGTATCTAGCCTGCGAGTCCCACTGGCATCCGCCCCAGGCCATCCTGCTTTACAACACTGCATGTTAGCATGCTAGCAGACAGGAACTTCCCAACATATCAAGGCCTACTGCAGCCCATAACCTTCAGCTGGGAACTTTCGGGTTTGCAAGTATGGGATAAGCCAACGCCAGAAGTTATCTGTCTGAATCTGTTGTTTTGCGTTCATTTGATGAAAATCCAGAGCGCCGACCCTTTTGAGAACAGAAATACATTCATAAAAGAGGTGGCTGAGTTTAGTTCTTTAGTCAGACATTCTGATTTTCCTGAGTTCAATGCGCCCCTAGGTCAACAGAGAGTGGCTTGCATTACACTTCTTTTAACCAATCACTGTCTTCTTCATGTGACATCACATATTGGCCCATTTATTTCTCATTTACAAACTCGAGGCTCCCAATGTTCAAGATGTGGTCAGTGTGTGCTTCAGCGGGGAAAGCCTCTGTACCTGTGGTCACAAGGTCGTTGGTTGCTGTTACGTGCGCGGCGGGAGGAACGACCCATGGTTGCGGGCTGCTGGGTTAAGCCCTTCACAAGGGCGTTTATTAGC
>JAODKN010000050.1:3127856-3141799 GCA_026774425.1 Petrocephalus zakoni | reverse complement strand
TTCCTAAACTTGAGCAACTTGTCTCCTCAGTCCCCAGACGTTTGCAGACTGTTATAAAAAGAACAGGCGATTCCACACAGTGGTAAACATGGCCTTGTCCCAACTTTTTTGAGATGTGTTGATGACATGAAATTTAAAATCAACTAATTTTTCCATTAAAATGATACATTTTCTCAGTTTAAACATTTTGATATGTCATCTATTTTTCCATAATAATAAAACTGGGCAGTGTGGTGGCTCAGTGGTTAGCCTCACAACTCCCTGGGATGGGGGCTTGAGTGTCCAGCTGGATTCCATGTGTGTAGGGATGCATGTTCGCCAGGTGTGATCATGGGGTTTCCTTCAGGTAATCCCCCCATGACTGGTGTGTGAGTGTGCCCTGTGGCGAGGGGCACCCCATCCTGGGTTGTTTCATACCTTGCGCCCGTAGCTTACGGGATAGACGCCAGCCCCTCTGTGACACAGAATGGGACAAGTGGTAACAGAAAATGGATGGATGGATGGTTGGATGAAAATAAAATGTTCTGTTAAAATTCTTATATAGGTATACTTTAAAAAGAGGTTATGAAATAAAATGAGGGTTTGCTGTAGTACTTCTACTAACATCCGGACATCAGATAAGTGAAATCATTGTACAGTGGAGCCCTCTGGTCAGGTGATTTCACAAACTGCTGCCAGACTACAGAACAGTTTCTTTTCAGGCTGAGCATTAAATTAAGGGAGGTTCATTGGATGGGGAGCAGTCAGAATGTAAAACGGCATTGTGGGATACGTGTGTACGTGAATCTTACACTGCGTCGCCTAATGTTTAAAGAACAGAAGGTGACATTTGGATGCTGGTGATCTGTCAGCTTCGCCTTCCTAAAAAAGCGCTGCTCGGATTTACATATGGACTCAGATGTTAATTCCTGGGATAGGTGCCCCTTATTCCCGGAGGGGGAGGAGCCATTTATGCATTCCAGTTCCAGAATTGTGGAGGGAACTGTCTGGAAGGATCCACAGAGATGGCTGGTACAACAAAGCCTAGCAAGCCCGGGGAAAAGGGGGGAGAGCAGAGCGCCGTCTGGGATGGCGGGCTTGCTTGCTGACGTTTGCTTTCGTTTGAGCGTCGGAAGCTTGCTTGCTGACGTTCGCTTTCGTTTGAGCGTCGGGAGCGTTGCTGCCAAGCCGCCAAGGCACGCTCCGTCTCACGAAGGCTCACGAAGGCCATTTATAGTGATGCAAAGAGGTATTTGGTCCAGGGGTTAGTGAGTGAATATGACCACATTTTTTTGTCCATCAAGGCCATTTGCGTTAACCAGTACTTGCATGCAGAATTATATGCTTTGTAGGTACTGTCATTGGTTTTCCAGTAAACATCCCTTTAAAAAATTCTGGTTAATATTATATTGCAAATATATATTGCAATCTGTGCTACCATAGGATATGGCATTATTTAAATTAAGTTCTCTTTAGTATAAAAAATGTGCATATAAAAATATAAAAAACTGTTAGCTAAGCTATTAAAATTCTTCAGTTTAATGATATTATGCTACAAAAGACCTCCGTCCCTTACAGTTCGAACCCTAAAGTAATTCTTTATTGATATCTAATCTGAAAATCAGGAAATTACCTCAGGATATAAAATATAATATAAGTTAATTAAATATGTAAAAATGGCTTGAAATATAGTCTAATTAATTAGATATTAAATTCCCTCATTAAAACAGTATACTGCTATCTTTGCATATCATTTCAGTGATCATTGTACCATATCCAGGGTGCTGAACCCTGAGGCCGGATACAGTTAGTGAGGTATGTAACCACCGCTCTCTTGACAGGTGTAAATGATTATTGATACAGTTAGGTTTTCATATATGTTGTTTGATGACCTAATGTAATACACTATATAGATAATAAATGTGCTATGGACATATTGTGAGAAGAACCAGGGCATAAAAAATATTAATACTGAAAAAAAAATAACTAACAAATAAGTAATAACAATAATAAACAAGCGAACAAACAAATATTCAATAAAATTTTATTTGTATAGCTCATTTTCACAATATTACATAGTCTCAAAGCGCTTTACATTATCTCTGCCCAAAAGCCCCCCGTGAAAAAACTCCCTAGGAAGAAGAAACCTGGGGAGGAATCAGACTCCACTGGGGAGCCCATCCTCCAGGGGCCAGCAAAGGAAGTCCAAAATAGCAAAGTCCCAGTTTCTAAAGAAAAATTGTCCATAGTCCAGGTTTGAATGCGGAAGGTCCAGCTGACATCAGGATAGGCAGATGAGGAAGCTGCCTCCTTCGGCGGGTGTTAATATAAATACTAAGCTATACTATACTGATTGCTAATTCAAAGCTACCTACAGCCCCACAGCCTTGATTATGCCATCTGCCATGACCAGGACTGGGTGACTGTAAGTTGGACGGTTTGCATGTGTGGGATATATACATACATATATATACATATGTGATGCTACAGCATTGCCGGTTTGATGGTCATTGTGGTCAGACAAATTAATGTCTAATAATCAAGTCTCATCATTTTTTTATTTATTTTTCCATTGGAAAAGCACAGTGGCATAGATCAAAACTAGACTTATGCTTTTTCTTTAATTTTTGAATACATTGCTATTACTAACACCCCTGTTGTGCCTTTTTGGTATAGTATGTCAAGCCGTTAGAAGACCTTATATGTTAAAAACTAGCTATAGTCAGACATACACAACTTGTGGTACTAATTATTGTCCAATTAGGAAGAGAAGAAGAAGAATTTTACACTACAGGGAATAGATTAAAATTTACGGAGTGATTAAGCAGCAATGCAGCAGATATGTCAGGGAAAATCGCGTAATATATTGAGTGAAGTTGTTAATTTTGCGATCGTATTTAGCTATGGGTCTGCCCATCTCGGAGCTGAGCGGTAATCCATAAACGCTGTCAGTTACAAAAGTTCCTCTGGCCCCTGATCTGTTGTGATTTACAGCCATCTCAACATTACGGGCAAATCAATATGCCCGCTGACTAATGAGCCCGCTGACGAATAGCAGGACAGAAATCAACCGAAAGCATCTGCTCCCTGCGCCGGACTATCTGCTTACGGTGTGAAAGCGGGGGATGGAGGGGACACAGACTCGTCGTTCCAGCGCTCTGGTCACACTCGCAGTTCACTCAGAGCAGACATCCTCCAGATCCACTGGTTACAGTGTACATTGCTTACAGTGTACACTGCTTACAGTGCACATTGCTTACAGTGTACACTGCTTACAGTGCACATTGCTTACAGTTTACACTGCTTACAGTGCACATTGCTTACACGCCGAGGCTGTTTCTGTTCACAGAACGCTGGACTTCTTTATGACTCTGTCCATAATATTTTGCAGTTATTCCCATTCTGCTGGTCTCCTTCAGGTTCTCTGGTTTCAGTATTTCCAAGTGCCCTTAGTATATGTCTGCATGCCCTGTGATCAGGGTCGGATTCACTGGCTCCTCGGGCTGGCATCAGTATTGACACTTGGGTGACCATTTAACTACCCATTACATTTTTCATAAAGTGGAGCAGGGAGATGATGTTTATTGGGGCCTTGGGCATGATGCACATTTCCCAACTAAGACATATGCCCCTCCCCCATAATTTGCATCCATGACTGGCATTACGTCCAAAGTACCCCCCAACCTTGTGGTCCCCAAGTCCATGGTCTACGTAAGTGGTTATGGATGATGGATAGAGGAAAGAACCAAACGGCAATAAAACATATATGGGATTGTTACAGTAAGCTATACCGTAATCCTGGCACATAGCGCACTTTGTGCTGACCAGACCAGACTGTGCTGATTAAGAGGCTTCATGCTGGGTAGGAGCCAGACCCACAGGAGCAACCTCTGGGCACTGATGGGAGCTACAGGGGGCCCATGAAACTCACCAGTCAACACGAGAGAGATTTACAAGTCTGCGGAGGTCAAGCTAGATCATCTTTTACCCAAAACTGATAGCAGCCGCTCAGAAGAGATGCCGCTCTACAGAGTCCCCTCCCCGGTTTCGGATGAAAGGACAGGATTTACTGTGAATTCCCACAGTGGGCCCCCTAACAGGCTACCCCCCCCACTCTCCAGGGCACCAGGGTGGCTGAGAGCCTTTCTCATTAGACCTTCTCCCGGAAGCCTTCAAGGATATCCACAGTAAGAGCAGCAGACTCCGTCCCATGGCTTAACAAGGCCCGAGACAGCGATTCCCTGCAGACCTCCAGCTGCCGCCCAGTAGCTCTGGATGGACTCCAGCAGGCTGGGAAAGGACTGGAATCCTTTAACCTCTGAAGCATAAAGAAAACAGTTTGACACATCTGTAAAAAAACAGCAGCGGGGCGGGTGACTTATGTGTGACACTGCTGTCGCGTTCTCGATAATAAAGCACCGATTACCCAGCACTTACCATGAAGGAGGAGTGTTAGCTTGCATTGGTATTTAAGTCACATGGTTTATCCTGGGATCATGGCTGTGGCTCACACAGAGATGCCCTTAAAGGTGCAGATCCTTTTTACGCAGCTCACTGCGTCTATCGATTAATCACACGTCCAGACGCTCGGGGCATGGCTTTGATACACCTATGCCACTGTCTCCGGGTTTATTCCCAAAACATAACCGCCGCATAGTTTCGAAAAAAAAATACACATCGCTGGGCACGTTCACACCCTCGAATAGAAGTGACCTCGTAAAGGGTAGTTTCACGCATTAATAGAAGAAATTTAGATTCGTTGACATCGAAGATGATGGTATTTTTTCGTGTTATTTCCAGATGGCTTTTGATGAAGGTAGGATCAGTGATGTAAAAGAAAGTTCAATATGGGTGCAGGGGGGGTGGCTACTTGATAATTTAATTCAAAGATCTGTTTATTAAGGGGGTGAATGAATGAAGCCATGTGAAATATTGGGTGGGACACGCCCTTGTCCTGTCTCTTGCACCCCTGGGTGGAATGGTGCTTTATTACCAAAATACGGACATTTTGAAGTCCTCCGAATATCCCAGATGGAAATGGTATTTCTCAATTCCATCCTGCATCATATGTTTTCTGTCCACCATAGGTGCATAGATTGCAAAAAGAAAAAAAAAAGAAAAAAAAAAAAGATGCAGTTTGCAACCCCTGACTGATACTAAATTTTGGGCCAAAGTCATAAGTATAAATCACCCTTCCCCACCGTATCTTCGGCAATGTGACTATTCGTGCTGTTTTGACATATCAGTGTTTCTTTCTGGCATGAGTACAGTCATCGGCAGGAGGCGAGTGCACAGACCTGCGGGTTACTAACGATGTACATGAATGTGTCACAGTGCTGCCGGCTCAGCCATCCACACAGGAGTCTGCCACATGTGAATGTCACATGCTTCAAGAGAATGTCACACTGTTCCATGGCTATGCTCTACTGAATGTGTGAACGCTATCATGACGAGTACCACTTTCACAAATTTCCTATACACAATCCACGTTGTTTTTTTGTTAATTCCTGTACCTGGCAAAACTTCCCATATATTGAATTCTATTTACATAGAGCATTTTCACAGTTTCAGATTGTCTCAAGGGGCTATACATTGTCCCTCCCCAAAACCCCTAGTCAGCAAGCCAGAAGTAACAGTGGCAAGGAAAAATTCTCTAGTAGGAAGATACCTTGGGAGGAACCAGACCCAAAGGGGGAGCCCATTCCCCTAGAGCTGGCAAAGGAAGTGCAAAATATACATTTTGTGAATTGTGTCTGCTCCATACCATGCTACTTAGCTATAATTATATCATTTAGTAATCCACAAAAAACCCAAAGCACGTGCTTACTTAGGATGACGATAGAGGATATCTTTCTGAGGTACCTGAAGGGACTCCACTGTGCCATACAACCGCAGTACTACTGCAAAGGCACAAGTACTTTGTACCTACATTGTCTGATCAGTCGCTGATGGAACAGTGGCACACAGTGATCTAGATGAGGAGTATTTCTACCAGCTCATTCTACTGCCATGTTTAGCCTGGCATGGGAGCACAGCAGTGAAACTGACTGAGAGTGTTACAATCATCCAGAAACATCAATCCAGACACTTTGGCACCTTCAAGGGCAAGAATTCAGTCATAGAGAACAATCTGTCACAGGCGAATGGAGGAGGGGGTGGAATGGTGGGGGGGGGGGCTTCTAAATGCTGCATCAGAGGCACTGTTCCGAAGAAAAACATAAGATCAACTGAGTTCTAGGCTGAGCAGACAAAGGTCAGACATCTTCGGCGAAGGGTTAATGATACATCACTCGTTTGGTGTGGACTGAAAGTAAGCTATGATACAACTCGTCCCTGTAATTTAAGGGGGTTTGTCCGTAGAAAAGGCTCTTCGGGAATGGCTATAAGGCATGTATCAGAGAAACGAGCAAGCGAATGAGCAGAGTGGAAATGCTCTGCCTTGCTCTTGGTAGGATGCTAAGCACACACAGCCCCCATATTTTCCTGCCCCTAATAGAGGCACCATTGTCAAGATTTATTGCAGGTCAATGACAAGGATCTTATTTTGTTAAGTATCGCATTTTGCAAAAGGAAAGCTCCTGATTAGCAGGCTACCAGAAGTTAGCCAGCTTGCACTTAAGATTTTAGCTTGTCTTAGTGTTTCTGTATCGAAGTAATACCACGTTGGCCTCACGCGAATTCTTTGCCGGCTCACTGGTCCAGAGAAACCCTGCATGTCTACTTTTTTTTTAATTTAAAAAGCTGTGTCCAGTGGGCAA
The DNA here is from genome assembly GCA_026774425.1 of Petrocephalus zakoni. NCBI lineage: Eukaryota > Metazoa > Chordata > Actinopteri > Osteoglossiformes > Mormyridae > Petrocephalus > Petrocephalus zakoni. The sequence goes on along the minus strand of JAODKN010000050.1, from coordinate 3,135,062 downwards.
TTAGTCAAAGCAATTAGCAGCAATGCTAAGGAAGCAATCAGACTTGAGAGGTAGGGTGAGAGCCTGTACCACCCAATCGAAGCTGTATGACTTAGGGTTTGTCAATTACTGCAAATTTGCCACGTTCTACCATGTGAGATCAGCTCACAAGTAATGCTGCCCAGCTCAACTAACTCTGGAAATTTGCTTCTGGGAAGGCCGTGAGAAGGTGTTTTTTTTTTCGTATTGCTGTTGTTAGGGGATTGTTAATACAGCCAAACAGGAATGTTGTCCAAAGGTTATCCAAAGGTGCCCACATTGCAAATGTTTCATAAACCAAAACATTCAACCAAAAACTAGCATTATAGTTATGTTAAAAAAAAAACTTTCCTGGACAACCAAACAAATCGTCAGGGAATGATCTCATAACCAAAAAACAACATGGAACGTTCTGGGCTAGTGTAACTTTCCCAAGAGTACAGCACCCATTTTCTGAGGTTTGAATCTGCCTTAGTGCTACCAGTGCCAGTGATGTCTGCTGATGTGGGCGCTTGGCCCTTGCTGTGAATGTTTTCACGATGATCGAGAAAAAAAAAAGCTCAGTAAGAGATTGCTGAAGTATTTAATGGTAGAGGGTGTCATAGCCTCGGGCTGCCTTCGGAGGGAGCCTCAGGTGCTGACTTATTTGTATTGATTGTATTGATTAGTACTGTCTGTAATTTGTTGTTTTTAAAATGTATAAACGTGGGGTGCTCTGTTTTGTTGAACCCCTGTAACCCAGATACAATTTGATTGTGTCTCCTAAGGCTTGTATATTTGAAATTTTCCCCTTGTTAGTGCATGCGGCTTCCCCGTTTGGTATGGTCTTACGCCCAGTCCTACGCTATTTCCCTTCAAGCTATTATAAATAACTCCTTACCAAGTCATTCTCTCATGTTTGTCTTCACATGTCCCCTACTCTTACACTAAGGACGTTTATTTATTTATTATCATTATTTTTACTTGAGTCTGTATAGTGAACTGGGAGATTTTAAATAGTTAAGATTGAATTAGCCACGACTTAATTAGTTATCTTTTGGCCCCTTAAAATAACTAAAACATTTGTTGTATGGATGCCTGTAGTTATACCCAGTGTACCCAAGTAGCTGTTCGCATGGCCCTTAGCATTATCTAGTTGGGAATGAGCATCACACCTTCAGGAGACTCCTAAACTCTGAGGCAGTAACATGAGATTCAGGAAGAGCTGTCCTTTCAAATGTTTCAATGTGAGCGGAATAAGATCACCAGCTTTCTCACTTCTAAACTTGCGGCGTGTGAGGAGACATACTGTGGCAAGTCATCACCATTTGTGCACGGATCTAAATGTCATGGGGATTCATGCTCCCCATGCACGCCCCACCAGTGGGGTAAATGAAGGCAGCAGATCTTAACGTTTCCATCTGCTTCACTCCGCAGAGTTTAGCCCCTGTTGGGAGCTTCAAAGCAGGATGACCTTGAACATCATAATCGCTGTTTGCATCCGCTAATGTCTATGAAAAAAAGCGCAAATATTATTAATAATATTTGTGTTCAGCTTGTTTAGATGCTCTGCCTCTAAAACTACATCCTAAATTAATTTGTCAAATATTGGCCAGCTGCTGTTAGTGCCTCTATTTTCATTTCATGTCATCAAGAGATTTATTTTGTTAATGTGTTTTTCACTTATTTTTTTTTGGCTGTTCCTCAAGGCTATCCCTTTTAGCAAAGCAGTCAGTGTCCACAAACGAACACATAAATGTATTACCGCAAATTTCTTGTCACTGTCAGTTCTTACGTTTAGGAGAATTTTTGCTGTTGCATTTAACAAACACGTGAGGGAAATGCATTTTCTGAAACAGGCTCTCAGATTAAAAATCCTCGTATAATGCATTTTCCTTCACATGGCTCATATAGAACTTTCCCTACCTGCAAAGCAGGACATAACTTTTAACTACTAAGTTGGAACCGATATCAAATAATAATGTAAAGGTGTTAATTCTACTGTTTGACTTTTTACAGAATTTATCGTAGGTTCAAATCCCAGCCCAGCCCTGTGTTTGTGGAGTTTCCATGTTATCTTGTGTTGCGAAGTTTTCTTTCAGATTTTCTTGTTACAGCTCACAGGACAATAACCTGCAGTTATGTGGCATCTCTAAATTGTGCTTAGGTCATGTGGCCAAGTCGTGGGAAGTGATACTATCCCTCTCCTTTGTAGGTGGCTTGGTGTGTCCAAACTTTTAACTAGTACTGTATATAATGAATTAAAAAAGAATATTTACACAAAATATTTACTCAAAATATTACAAAAATAAAACCATATGTATCAAATTAAAAATGTTTATGAACAGGCAGAAACATGGCCAGCTATAGCTAAAGGCAGAACAGGCAATAGCCTCAGGCCCCTGAATTACCTGCCTTGCAGAGGTTGTGGAATGATCGCCAAATATCTTGGTCAGGGAGCCTTCCTAAGCTTTGCCTAGCGCCACTGATATGGTAGAGTTAGCAGGGTTGTGCCCAGTGGCTGTTCTAGACCAAAGCAAAAAACTATATTGAAAACCAATACATTTTAATGTAGACAATGCTTTGCAGTTACATTTTACAGTGTTTACACATAGGCAACTCACTCTGACTTATTTTTTATACTTGTCATTAACTTAACTGAAGGGACTGAAGCAAGTCGACCACCCGGCACGGTGAGACTCCGTTGAGAAAATGTGCTTACGTTTGTGTTTGCCTGTTCCCAGCACACAAAATTTTAGCCCACATATATAAATGGAAATAACTGTAATACTAATACTACTACTAATAATAATATGTTTATGTCAGACCCATACCAGTCAGTCAGTACCAGTTCAGTTAGGGGGGGCACAGGGAGAGCATGCTTGTTGTTATAGGGGCACTGTACCACCCCCCCAAAACCTGTAGGCCGCTTTGTACCATGTAAGCAGTCGGAAGATGGATGGCTTGATGAATCGCAAGGCCTCCTGTTTCATTGGTATACATGAAAAGTTTTTGGAGAATACACGTCACAGTAAATTAATACATTGCCAGGAATCAATAATGGGGCATTAAGAGTCTGCTATGTTGTGGTATGTCAAGTGTCTGAATAATTAAGCTGTTATTGCTTGTTCTGCATATTTGAAAGACTAATTGTTTTATATGCTTGTGCATGCAGTCAAGAAGGGAATTTACTAATTAGATGAGTTGTGGTTAAATTAAAAGAAATGGGTGGCATTTAAGCTGTATTGATTCTTAGTAAGTGTGTTCTCTATTGATTTTAAGCAATTGCTTCCTTAATTTACTTAATTTTATGCGTTCAACGTTGGTTTTTAATAATTCACTGAATTTACTTTAATAATTTACTGGATATGATTGATCATATCCAACTGTAATAATCTAATGATATAATAAGGTAAATTTGGATCTTCTATAAATCAATGGGCTGGTTATTTGATTAAATGGCATAACAATGAAAGTTTTAGTGAATTTTTAGCTTCATAATAATGCCTCATTTTGGCTCATTTTGTAAACCAAAACTGTACCCCAATATTTTTATGACATGATAATATTAATTTTACAGTGTCACATAATTATGTTAGAAGCCATAATGACCAGGAGCTCTGGAGATGTCAGCGTGGTGGTGGTGGATGTCACCTCACATGGTCCAAGGGATGAGATCGAGTTCTCAAGGGAAGAGTTTTCCCTCCAAATGATGGTGTCTGGCAATATTTCAGAGTAATTGCTTTGAGATTAACAGTCCAGCAGGATAATGACCTCAAGTGGCGTTCACATGGGATCTGACGTTGCAGTACTTCAAATGATTACTTGGTCGCTTTGTGCCTTCCTAGCAGCGCTACGGAGTGTAATAAGAATCACCTGTGTTTTTATGCGTTTCTGTGCATAATTCATTTATCATACAATATGGAGGTTGCGAGCCTTCGAGCGCAATAAAATAATAATAGATGTTATAATTGAGGGATATTATCATTTACTCGGGAACTATACTATAATCATTTAATGAGTAACTAACATGGGCTAATCTTTACATATAAGCATAATAGCACTGTTCTAATAGTAGTTCAAGCAATGAACCCATTACTCTGTACTTATGATGATGGGGTAGCTGTAGCAGACCAATCCGTAAAAGTAGGAAACATATCAGAAATAGTATATATTTGGTGGCTTAGTAAGTATCGCTGTTAGCTTGCACCTTAGAGCCTTGTATCTACTTGCCATGCTACATGGCTTCTCCCTGGGTACTGGGTACTGGGTATTTCCCTCCCTTAGGCCATAAATTGCCTATAGTATATTTGTCCTGTGAATGGCTGGCATCCTTCTTGGCCATGGTGTTCTAGCATAAGTGCAAGGTCCCTGAGGCAATGTAGTCGATATGCACCAATTTGAAAATGCAGGCTACATGAAAAAAGTTTAAGTTTGATGAGAAAGATAAGATGCTTTCTGTGTTATATCATAATATATTTACTTGTATATACAGTGCCCACAGAAAGTCTTGGGAAGATTGCTTATTTCAGTAGGAATGTTGGTAATTTATTGCTTTTATAATGAAAGTCCTTTGACATACAATGCTTAACATATCTGCAAATATCTATATCACAGATGTTTTCTTTTTGTTAAGTATTTTTGACTCATTTATTCAGTTCTCTTCTTGCCATTTTGCTGTTAATTGCAATTGTAGTCATTGGCTCCCAAAGGGATACTAAGCACAAATGTTCGGTGTTTTATGTTATTTCAAAGGTGTTACTAAATTAAAAAGCACCCAATGGGACTACTTGTCAATGACCTTTTTAACTTAGAAAAGCAGTTTTAGAGGTATAATTTGTTTCAGTTTATTACTACTTGAAATTAGTACTTTACTTAAAATTACTGGGTGATTCTTATATATGAATGAATAAACAAATGAATAAAGCAATGTTTGCAATATTTTTACTGAATTAACTAAGCATCCAAAGACTTTCTGTGAGCACTCTATGTGTTCTAACCAGACTGATCAGTGTATATCGCATAATTCCCAAGAGGTCCATCATCTACTGGCTATCTGACAATTTTCACTTTGTTAATCACTTCCCAAGAAAAACAGGATGTTCCTCCATATTGTCTAATCATCTGTTTTCTTTAATGATGAATCTGTTCGCTCGCACAACACAACTGCGGGTGTCTAAAAGATACCGACTTGATCTCCTGTTGTTGTGGAAGTTGTTTTTTTTGTGTAACACCCATTGAGATGTTTAAAGGTCAGGATGAACTTCGGTAGAGTGAATACATACAATACATATTTAGTGCAGTTTGTGTTTTTCATCATTAAATCCATAGTTTTGTTTAAAAAAACACAGACTCACAGGCCACACATTCATTGCTTGTATAAATCTAACAAGGGGATATTCTTGCCTGTTTAATTTACACTTTTTCTGGTAATTTCTACATTCTGTATAATAAAAGGGAAATGTACAATTTTGCTAAATTAAAGTGCAGAGTTTTAAATGTTCTCAGTCTCACAGAGGTTCCCCGAACTCTTAAAGTGGACGGTGCTTGGAGCTTATGAGAAATAGATAGCGAATGTATGTCTCGATGCGGATGACACTGGGCAGCCTTCCAAAGACATGTCAGATTGAGAAATGCTTGGAGAAGGTTCAAGTTCAATGCACACATTGGTTAAATGCACCAATCATGTTACTCATCGCTGACAGATTACTTTTCCCTTGGCGGTGGAGGATTTATTCATTTACTTTTTTAATGACAAATGTGCTGTGGACTCAAAACATATGAATTTGAAATATTCAGGATCCACATATATTTTTTTTAGTTTATGCTTACACATAACGATAATAATAATACTCGTTTTTATTTCTATCAGAAAAATTCGATCGGATACAGGAAACTAGGTGGATTTACTGTCACTCGCAGCATAAGTTAATGCACTGCTTATGTTTAAATAAATGTCAAAAGCAGATTCTGTAAAATGGAAATTAAATTGATGCTTACATATAGTGATAATAATAATGATACTAATTTTTATTTTTAAAAGATACAGGAAACAAGGTGTTTTTGCGCTGTTTGTATGGAAAACGTTCCGTATTCACAGCCAGGGAGATCCCTGCGTTACAGACTGCATAAGCCTTGGTGACATTATGGACAGTGTTAGAATGGCAAGCTGCTGGCATTCCATTTTACAGCAGACTGCTTTTGACATTTATTTAAACATAAGCAGTGTATTAACTTATGCTGTGAGTGACTGTAAATCCAGTTTTCTGTTTTGATACTGTAAGCCTTTGATGATAAATAAAACTCGTCAGTTAAAAGGAGGGGTGACGCTGTCTTATATGTTGCTTAGTTATGAAACATAAAACATGTCGAGCTGCTGCTGGTGCCACTGTCCCTGGGCCTTTGTCTCCCGCTATAGCGCCTCCCGCGCCTCCCGCTATAGCGCCTCCCGCTATAGCGCCTCCTGCTATAGCCTTCGCTAGGTGTTGTTTATGTGCCTGCGTCCTAAGCTGTGGGGAATCGGCTCTGGACCCCTCTATGACCCTGTCCACGTTAAGTGGATTGAAGACGGATGGAAGAATCTATTACAAACCATCGGAAAATTGCTGTTTATACATCCATTAATACCAAATAGCTTTGCTAATATTTTAATGAATATTCCCTTTAGAGACAATGTAATACACTGCTGTATAATCAGACGCTTGGAGCATTTTAAACTTGGTTACTTAAGGAGAAAATCCATTTGCTAAACCAGGTTGAACTTTGCGGTAGAAAATAAGTGGTTGGCTGGCATTTGTTGTTTTTTGAGAGGAAAGAAACCCGCCTGGATGTGAATTACTCTACGCAGGCCTGCCTTTGCGATGAAAGGAAGGGCTACCTCACCGGAGCCTTCTCTGTAAAGATGACAGAATGCAGGCGCGCCGCATGCGGGCCTGACAAGCCCATTTCCAGCCTAATCCCTCAAGGAACCCCTTGCCTGCAATCCTCTGGGGATGCCACGGTGGACTGTGTATGAGTCTGCATGCTTGTTTATTTGTGTCTATGTGCTTCTGTGTATGAGGAAGAGGGAAAACGAGCGAGTCATGGGTTTCCCCTCATCTCTATCCCTCCGGTTGCTGAGACGAACATAAATCCACACGTCGCCCGGCTCTAAAAGGTGACTTCTTGTCGTTCCAGTGTAAGCCACAATCTAGCATGGCGGAGCAGCTG
>JAODKN010000050.1:3081479-3092069 GCA_026774425.1 Petrocephalus zakoni | reverse complement strand
TTCAGCACCTTGTTGAATCAATGCCACGTAGAATTAAGGCAGTTCTGAAGGCGAAAGGGGGTCAAACACCATATTAGCATGGTGTTCCTAATAATCCTTTAGGTGAGTGTACATGAAACCCACTAGTATCCCATGGTGCCTATCGCATCATCTCATAAGGACCAGTGGAACCCAATATTCCAGCAGAACATTAAACCCATGAATATTCTTGACTGGAAGTGCTGAGGATCAGCTGGGGGATAATCAGTGAGCACAACCCGTGCCAGTGAGCGTTCAGTTGCCAGACATTGAGAGGACAGCAAGGACAGGATATGGCAACCCTCCCTGAAAGCAAGACACTGTTGTTCAGGCCGCACATACATTCCTTGAAAATAAGTTCAAGTAAGTTTACTGAATTTGTGTCTTCTTCGCACCCCCTTGCTTTAAGTTACTGTCGCAGGTCTTGGTTCACTAAAAAAACTTCAAAAACCACTTTCTAGAAATTAGCCTTCTGTAGCACATATCTCCTACCCACTGGGCCAGAGTTTCCCAACCTGGTCCTTGGGTCTGCGTTTTTGCTCCCTCCCAGTTACCTGCCAGGCAGTCCACATTTTTGCTCCTTCCCATGGACCGTATTGGAAAACGCTGCTCCATGCATCCAAGTGCATCCAGGTGTGGCAGAGCTGCAGCGAGCGTCTGCAGAAGGCGTTGGCGCTGATCCTATGGAGCACTGAGGTGGCACCTCCTTCGCTTAGCAGTGATCTGCAGTAAATCCATCCATCCATTTTCTGAAACCGCTTATCCGTCAGTGTCGCGGGGGGGAGCCTATCCCGGAAGCCACGGGCACAAGGTAGGGAACAACCCTGGATGGGGGGCCAGCCCATCGCAACCTGCAGTAAATAACATTTTTATTTCTTAGCCTGGCGACACTAGTGCCAACACTAATCCAAACTCTACATTCAAAACTCTAGATTCTTTTCCATCTCACCCTATAAGGACCCGTGCAGAAACATCTGTGTACCACACAGCCACCACGAAATGGTGTTTCTCCGAGCACACCTTGCGACAGTCTCAAGGTAAAGTAAAAAATATATAAAATGAGAAAACACATTCGCTCGACATTCACACCTCTGAAAATCAGTGGTGCATCCAACATAAAAACAATAAAATATTTAGAATAAATAATACATACACCTGTTTGTATGTGTTCATACCACAGACTGACAGACTATTTATATATACATACATATGTACAAGCATACATATTGCACCAAAGGCAGCAATGGCAAACAAATATGGAGTGTATATGGAATATAGATGGATATACATAGATTTCAGAGGGAGGAGGTGTTATTCGCATTATTGTTTCAGCTTTTGTTGGGATCTTGAAGCTGGTGTGGTGTAAGGGGCAGACTGGTTTTGTATGTAATATAATGTAATGTAATGTAACGTAACGTAATGTAACGTAACGTAACGTAACGTAACGTAATGTAATGTAATGTAATGTAACATAATGTAATGTAATGTAGCGGCTGGCCTCGTGCATAGAAAGCGCTAAATGCTAAATGCTAATGGTCGCCAGGTTGCCAGCCACATGGTCTATGCCAGGAGGCCTGAGGTTGCCAAAAGGTGCTCATTGAACAGCTTGACACCTCATCCTAACACCGGGCACCAGTGGTGAGGCAAACATAACCAACACCACCCCCCGTTTTTTCTTAAGTAGTATGGGTAAGCTAGTGAGCTAAGCAGGCCGAACCTGTCAATCAAATGTGCAGCGCTGTCCTCGAGGAGTAAGGGGGACTTGACCCGACGCCCACCTACATGCCAAACAGCCTGGAGAGCGAGAAGGTTTTTTTTCCACGAGTCTTCAGCAGGTCGTGCCGCATGGGAGGGCTCTCATCACATGACCAGTGTAGCTCTCAGCTCTGGGGTATCCTGGAACTTTATGTAACAGTCAGCATTATACACTTTCGGGTGTAGTTATGTTTGTATATGTCTTATGACCTGGTTGTCTTGGAGCCTTTTAAACCCACATCTGTTCCCAATTTTCCAGTTTGGGGAAGAAAAGGTGTAAAAATAAAGTGAGTAATAAATGAAGTAGGTCAGCGGGAGTTTTGGCTGTTAAATACTTAAGGGAAACTATTATTCCAGAGTTTTATTTGTCAAGCAGTTTTGTGTAGGAATTCTCCAGTATTAAAACAATTTATAGCCCCCCTACTGCTAATGTAAATGATTTGTTATGTGACTTGTTTATATAGTTGTATATTAGCATAATTGTCACTAAACCTCCTACATTAATCATCAGAGAAGCTCATTCGACAATGGAGAGCTTCTTCCTATGGACATAATTGAGAATAATAACGATGCACTTGTAGTAACGACATCGCAATCAGTTTATTTATAAACTAGATAAAACCGTTCCTCTCATTTAAAAAATTTGCTGAGTCAAGGTGCACTTCCAGTGGGAGAGTGTTTCCGAGTCAAGCACCCTTGTTCATTACTTGTAAGAACCATTTGCAGGCAATTTGTTTTTAAATAATTCACAAAGTACCTTTTAATTGAACTCACGAAGAAAAAGAATACATTAACACATTAGGATACTGTAAAATGATGTGTAACAGTAGTAGTAGGAAGAATACTGAAGAATGTTTGGGGTTATATTCATTGTACAATTTCAACTTTAATGCATAATGCACCCTTGAAAATGTCTCTCAGAGATTGGTGCAATGCTTAACACTGATGATGCATGTGTTACGGTTAAGAAGAACTGTACTGTTAAATATCACTGCTACTACATATTAGTACTAGCATAGCTGCAGTCTGGTTACATTCTGAAGTACGGTATAAAAAAACACAAGATTAAATTATCTGAATTTTCGGTGGTGTGTGAGAGTGTGCTGCTGTAGATACGGGCATCCCAATCATATCTTCCCTGCCTCATGGTCTCTGCTTCACCAGGCTTACCATAAACCTGTACTGAATTATTGACACGGAAGATGTTTGGGTGGTTGGTGAATAGATTAACTGGTTATATTAGCACACATGCTAACATCATCTATCCTTCCATCCAGCCATCAATCCATCCATTCATCCATTCTGCTGATCTTGTGCACTGTCACAGTGAAGTATGCAACATCTACAGTCTGATCGGTCATCGCGCTATTACAGCTTTAATATCGGCTTATATAGTTAGGCCTCCAGTTTCTGTGCCATTAACCAGAGTTAGGTCCAGTCTGGCAGTCATAGCATTAGCAGCATGTATTTTTATAGATTGAATGATCCAAAAAAAAAATCCTTGTGTAGCACATAGGTTGGGTTCAGGACCAGGGACAGCTCCCATCATGCACCGCGGCAGTCAGCCACATCAGAGGGTTCAGAACCACGGACAGCCCCGGCCGCGGAGGGCGGCTAGCTAGCGGATGCGTGCAGCCTCACCCGTTTGCAACATTCGGGCACCTGCGCGGCCCCCCCCCAGATGGAGTACACCCGAAAAGTCAGCGGCTGTATATCCTCAGCACGACTACGCCTTCCTTCGTGACCACAGCAGCTTTTCAAACGCCCAAAGGCAAGCTTTGTGCCGACTCTGGAAGCCACACTTTGGAATATCGCAGGCTTAGTTTTCCGGATGGAAACTTTTGTAAATCTGCTGAATATGCAATTGTACACCACCCCCCACCCTTACTTCTCTCTGTAAGGAGAAGTGATTTCACTTGGGTCAGGTTTCCAGCGAAAATGACACACGATTGCTGCTGTCGTGGTGCAAAGTCAGAATTATCTCTCAATTTGGTTATATAAGAACGCATTCCTGACTTCCAGCTTTCAATACGCCGGCTGTGAGAATGCGGCATTTTAAAGCGTGTATGACAGCCAGCTGTGTGACAAGACTGAGGTGCAAAAAAAGCCCTTTTCCCTTGTTATTATTTTTGTTTTTCTGACTCTCAGCTTTATTTTCATATATTTGGCAGGCAGTAATAATTGAAGCAAATATATTCCCCCCACAGGCTTTGAAACGCTATAAAGATACCAAATAGTAATTTTGGGATTTAAAGTTTAGGAATATGAATTAGTCTTCAAGCTACAGTTTCATACATTTTATTTTTATTTTGTATGTATTGAGTAAAAGTCATGACGGAAGACAACATAGTCAAATGTAAAAGCCGAAAGGTTACGCAGAGGCTTATCCTTGGATGAGGATCAGTCCAGTTGCCGTGGCGATAAGAGCATGGCGTGAAACATGTGGTCCCCTAAGAAGTGTGAAGTCGCGAAGGCTGGAATGACAGCAGGTTGGACGGCGCCCGGCTCCCGCGCTCTGCCCGCGACCACGGCTCATCCCGACCCGGAACGTGATCCGGGCTCCCGGCGGGATCTTCGTGAGCAGTCTGGTCATGTCCAGAGCGGCTCCTTCAGCTTCTCAATAAGACTCATAAGCTTTTCCTTTATACTGAAAGTATCTGAGAGAAGCAGCATATAATCATACTGTCTTAAGGTTGAATTTATTTCAAAGGGGATCAATAAAAGCGCTGATTGAATGAAAAGGAGACAGAAAGCAAAAAAAAAGACTTTTATTCTTCAGGGTTATGGATAGCAATGTTAAATTGTTAAAGATGTCGTCCATCAGAGCGGGATCCTAGGAGTCCTCATTTGCATCGACGCCATTTTCCTGTCAAACTGTGAGCCGTCCTTACCTCCTTCTCCTGACGAAAAACACATACAGTTTGATTCTCATTAAAATTGTAGATTAGAGCCGTCTTCCTCTCTATCTCCGTGTAAAAATGAGTCTCAATTTACGGCCCAGAGTGGGGAAGACTTCATTAAAGTAGCTGCTTAATCATGTACCTGTTAAAATATAATTAATCAAGTCAGTGGCTGACTTCATTACTCGAGTGCATTTTCAGACCTACGAGGCATAAGCGAGACCTTTGATTTTGAGCACGTTTCCCGAAGATCAGATTATTTTGTTTATTATTAAATTCACTTATTGCCGATGATACTTTTTTTTCACCTTATTTCTTCTTATATACTCTTGTTATAATGCTGAGGATTATGCGTTATTTTCATGGCGTCATGTTTAGTGTGATTGTGGTCCTCCTCATTGTAGGTTGTCTTTGACAGCCAAGAAGGACATTGGCTCCCTGTCCCACAAAAGGCCCAGACTTTTTATTGAGGATGTGTCATGGCAGCAGTATTTTGGTCTCTGTTTCCCATCCAAACTAGCTGCGTAATCTGTTTATAATGAGCTAGCTGCTGTAGCTAAGACTCAGTTCCCCATTCAATGGACAAATTATCCAAATGCGTCTCTACAAACGAGCCCGTTTCACTCCTTCCTACTTTCCTTGGAAGCTTAATGTGGAAGGAGCTCATATAGTGACCTCAGCGTCACAGGCGGGCGACGAGTTGTCCGAGGCCAGAGGATAAGCCAAGTCATTAGCCGGCCGACGTGCCACTAGTGTTAGCTCATCGGGTTTGTGCGCGGGATCACACGTTTCTGAGAGTCTTCGCGTTCTCGACGGATCGGGCCGATATGAACGTGTGCCCCATAACCCCCCCCCCCCTGTGTGCGTCACGGCACAATCATCAGTTATTTCTGAGAAACCAGCTGAGCGTGACATGCTAACACGTGACGAATGCTCAGTGTATGCCTGATCTGTTCCTAGAGTCGTCTGTAGAGCCGCCCAGTTGTTGGCTAATCTGCCGATATTCACACTTTGCTTTCCAAGACGTGTTGTCGGTGGGGGTGAGCATCTACACGATGCAATGCCCTAGTGACAAGCCCACACGTCTGAGTTCAAACATAGATGAGGCTATCCAAGCCTACTTTGTCTCTTTGCCTAAAAACCACACTTTCGTCATGCAGGTTAGACCCTTAATGTCAGGGCATCTTGAGTTATTGTGGCTAATATCCACTTCATGACAGGCCTCTGTTTACTTATGGACTCTATACCCTGATATATAGACAAAATTAAATCTTAGCATTTGATGTTATAACATACTCTATAATCTCATAATCCGCTCCAGTATCAGGATCAATGCATCACAAGATGAAGAATATATCTGTTGGTTAGCATCAAAGGGCATCTTGCTCATTCCTTTGTCTCAAAGCCCGTCCTATTCAGTGATTTATTACTAGACTTGGTTAATGTTAAGTGGCTCGCTGTGTTGCGTGGCTTGTTACAGGCTTCTGACTTGTTTGAAGGTCCCACAGAGCACGTACGTACAGCCTGAACTGTGGTAACGTCGGTCTGTAAACATGAGTGAGTGTCGTTTATTTCAGTTGATTGTAATGTCCCCCTTTTTCCCCCAACAGCTACAATTCAAATGTAGGCATGCAATTTCTCATTGACTCTACATAGAGTGGTGTTTGGGGAAAAAGGTCTGTAGCTGAAGCGATGGCATCTAAATAATAAATTATTTTCCAGGTCAAAGACAGTGTAACAATTATTTACACACCTTATCGATTGTTAACGGTGACTTATCGCTCTAAATCTTGGTCGGACTTTGGGTATAAACCATGTAAAATCTACTTTCTCCCGGGGTGCTGGAGCGTGACGAAGATCAGTATTTGAACTCGTAAGGTTCCTCGTTTGAGACATCCTTCATCCGCACTTTGATCAGTCCGCTGTCAAGCACCCAGGCGGCTTTTTAAGCCACACCTAAGAAGTGCTGTGATTTGTGTCTCCTCCGAAAATCCCCGTGGGGCTCCTCATGAAACTGCAGCTTTAAAGGAGGCACTTTCTCCCAAATAGAAACTACCAGTCCTCCGGCTCGGTATATGAATATGCTTCCTAATGCCCAGTACAAACATGACAAGCACCGGGAAGTATGTCTTGTGAATAGCAGAGGCAATTACTGGGCGGTCGCACTGAAGGGATGCATAAATCGAACAGGATGCCTGAGAGTATACCTTAGAAATGACAAGCTATTTGGGGTTACTCTACTAAGAGTGAAGCCTCTTGAGATGAAAGATTACCATTTTTGCTGCCAAGGACATCCTATCGGGACACTGTTTTATATCGAGATCTGTTAATTATAAAACTCGGGCAGGATATTATGATGGTAGTTGAATAAATTTACAGAAGGGGAAGGTAGCTTTAATATTGTAATTAAGATTAACCTTCAGAACTTTCCTGCAGCTTTATTTAAGTAGTTTAGTGTTTGCTGAAGGTTGCATTTATTTGCTATAGGACCTGGTTCACGAGTAAATTAATGGCATTGGCATGGAGAGGCATATAAACAGAACCTGTGCCTGTAATTCAAAGGTTTTTGGGGGTCTGTTTATGGAAACTGAGACATTCTATCCAGTCCAATTGCTGTTATTTTCCAGGAGGGATGAAATGTCTTCTTTGGAATCTCAGGAAATCTTTTATCTGCAGGTTTAACCCCTTTTATTTGCACAAATGATACTTTTCAGCTGTGCGTGAGGTAAGGAGCATACAGTGTGGGACGTCCAGTATTTCAATCAAGCAGTGCGATGCTACAGTCGCGTAAACATTCTTTTTTGGATGGATCCTCCAAGAATATCAGACTTATTTTGCATTCCAGAAGTAGGTTACCTAAAAAAAAAAACCCAGCAAGCAGATGTAGCGAGTATATGGCTGTGAATATTTATTAACCAGATATTTATGTCAGATTTTCCCTTGGTATGCACGTAGTTCCTCCCAGAATCATTTGATTGGTTTCTAAGCACAATAAGAGTGGTCACCCTTTACAAAATTAAGCTTAGCAAGTAATAAATGCATTGCACACCCATCATGCGGCAGTATTTTGGGTGGGTAATAATGAATAAGTCTATTAACTCTTGTGCTTAGCACGTCAAGTCACGTGTAATAAGCAGGTCCTTCCCAGGCATGCCTTGGCTGCTCTGCAGAACTCAAGTCGAAAGCCCAGCACCGAACAAAACCCAGTTTCTTTTGCTTCATTGCACAATTTCAGAGAAGCACTAGGAACCTCATTAAAACTGGCCAACTTCTGGGAAAACAGGGTCTCACGTCATCAGGGCAGACAGAGACAATCTTCCACACACTTTACTTTTTCATTGAGAAACGGTTGTTTTCTATCATTGCGACTGTCTTCTTTTTATCTGTTTCATACATACCAACACACAAAAAGTGAAAATTCTGTTCTGTAAGAGAGATCAATGTGGAGAATATGCCTCTTATGCTGTCAAATTGCTGAACTTGTGCAGCTGTTTTGCTTAACTGGCCTCTATTTTTAATTGAACTATTCATTTGGGAGGAAAACAGAGACACAGCGAAAATCCGGAGTGCAGAACGCACTGATACTTCTCATCACAACGGGTCCTGTTCGATTATGCTACGTGAAAATGGCTCCCAGCCGATGCCTTTTCCAGACTTTGCAGGTTTCGCCGATGGACGGTAATTACTGTAGATTCAGTAGTTCTGCCTCTGAAGATATTATTCACAAGCTGGCCCACAGAAATTTCATTTTTCAGCAAAGCTTAATTTTAGTCGAGAACGTATGGCTGCTTAAAGCAATTCCTGCTTTTCAGACTCACAAAAGCTTCAGGAAGACAGCTTTATCTCGGGAAGGAACTTTACCTAATTACTGTAACGTGTGTTTTAACTAAACAATGTCTATGAAAAAGGCAATCCTGAGGTCAGAGTTCCTTAATGATGCTGAAAATAGCACATTTTTAGAACACATCACTAATAAAGTGAAACAATGTGTGTAGTAGGATTCATTTTAGTTATATGTATACAAAAATATACATATATATGTATATATTTTTTATACTAATGATGATTTCAGTTTTACTCTTTGAAATACTGAAAAAAAGAGATTTAGTCTAATTTGTTTTCTAATGCTTTGGTTGTTTTATATGTTGACAGATTATCAATCTGAACATATTTTTAAGGAGAACGTTAAATGGGGCGGGGCTTATAAACAGCGTCGCCCATCTGCATGAATCACGCCGGCGGCCATGCGGCATCTGCGAATGTCCGGCTCAGAGAAGGAAGCTCAGGAAGGTGCGGGCGGACACCCCGTGCCACCTTAAAAAGCCGAGGCTCGCAGAAGGCGGCAGGAAATGAAACGATAATCTCACATTTGGGTACAGCAGCGTCCTCGGCACTGCCGCGGCACAGATGGCGTGCCGCGAGAGAGTGGGATGTCTTTAAAGACGTGCGTAATTTCTTCGGAGGGCTGTCGGCTTGTCCTCTGTTCACGTTGGTCCATCCACGTCCTCTCCTCTCTTCTCAGAGCCCTTGGCATGGATAATACTCCCCCCCCATCCATTTTTGTTCTGGCTTTAAATTAGCTGCCCCCACCCCTCCCCAAAGCTCGCAGAGAGAGTAGACCACATTGCTCTTTGATGCATTAGTGAATTTTTGGCATTAAAAACACTAGTGAAAAAATGGTATTTGGGGGCATTCTGGACCAGTGTTGTGATCTGGGAACTGTCAGGGCAGTGCGCAGCCACGGAGGTGAGCATAGGTGTAATTACTCCTGTTTAAATCACTCGAGTTTCACAAAGCATCGTAACCAGGGCTCAGTATCTTATTATCTCGGTGGGGGGGAGAGGGTTTGCTGAGCACATGTACTGATATCCAAACCGCAGTGGCGTCTAAGATTCCAGTGCACGTGGCACAGCGCGGGCCAGCAGGGGGCAGCGTCAGCATCAGTGGGATTCAGTGCGTGGGGGGAGATCCGGTCTTCTCCCGATATCCAGTGCTCCTGACGCCGCGTGACCTGAAACGGCCGGGCAGCGTGCCTGGAAAACACCCCCCCGTACACTGCGTTCGGTACCCAGATCACCTCCAGATCACCTCGGCCTTGACTACGCGAATAGTTTGTGATGCCAGATGAATTTATCCATGATGCAGCTGTAATCCATGCCACCTACATCTCCTTCAAAAAATATTTTGGTTTTTGTTAAATAAATTTTTTTTTTATGAAATTATTTTAAAAGCGTCAACAGATGCCTCTAATGATACACCTCCCACATTCTCTCTTTTAATAACTATTTTATTGTACTATAATACAATAACCAGCACCCGAACAGGCTGGGCATTTCTAATGGCTGGAGAGACGGCAGTATAGGGCAAAAATGTACAGTTTAATTCAATAAAAGGTTTGTGATGTCTGTCCTCAGAGGGTTGAGTTATCAGATTTGTGCACACACATTGCACTGATTAATGACTAAATAGCATAGATGACATGAATTAAAGGTATATTTTCAGTTGTGAAATATGTAGACAATCATGACGCCGCGGTATTTTATACAGCCTATCAGCGTTGACGTTTATGCTCGAGATGATGTAACGAAAAATGGCAGCACGTCAGCAGCCGTTGAGCCGGGATGGTGCTCAGGCGGAGGAGCTGTCTTTTGGACACCGGTGACCCTGCTGACGGTTGCTGGATGTCGGTACTGCCAGGTACCTTTTTTATTTTTCTTCACTTTGCACTGACAGTGGAAATCTGCACAAGAAAAACAATACTAGTAAAGTACTAATTTGAACCAGTTTGGAATTTAACCAATGGGAGACAAAGCGACAATCACTGTCCCCAAGATCCAAGCGTAACCATCCGAGCAGTCACTCTAAGGCACAGCGAAACGAAGCTTAGCGTCCCGTCGGGGCCGGATCTACCTTTTCA
>JAODKN010000050.1:3040785-3061891 GCA_026774425.1 Petrocephalus zakoni | reverse complement strand
CATGTCATCATGGGGTTTCCCCACACACCTCTGGGACCATGGCTTCATGTGTGTGTAGCTTACATGTTCTCATCATGTCATCATGGGGTTTCCCCACACACTTCTGGGACCAGGGCTTGATGTGTGTGTAGCTTACATGTTCTCATCATGCCATCATATGGTTTTCCCCAGACACCTCTGGGACCAGGGCTTGATGTGTGTGTAGCTTACATGTTCTCATCATGTCATCATGGGGGTTTCCCCACACACCCCACCCCAGCTTGTTTCCTGCCTTGTGCCCATAGGCTCTAAACCCTCCCGGGACTCTGTATAGAAAATGAATGGATAGAAGAAACTGATACACCAGTGTTTCTCAATCCAGTCCCTGGGGACCCACAGCTGGTCCACATTTTTGCTCCCTGCCAGATAGTCCACATTTTTGCTCCCTGCCAATCACATTTTTGCTCCCTCCCAGCTCCCAAGCAGAAACACGGACTACCTGTGGGTGCCCAAGGACCAGATTAGGAAACACCGACATATACTATGCAAAGTTCACACATAGAACTGGGAGTAGATACCGGACCTCCAACCCAGAAGGATATCCTACTTGCCATATAGCAGGATGCGGAAGTGCGGAGCTGGCCGCCTTAAGCAAAAATAAAAACTTCATAATATCTCTTAATACCCACAAATCCGGTAGCCATGACAGTGTTCACCTGTGAAGGAGATCCTGCTCCATAATGAGCGATGCTGTCTCACCTATGAACTCCTACCATGGCAAAACCGGCAGCAGCCATGAGGAAAGATGGAAGCGAGCAGACGGGAGGCTTTGAACCAAACAGCCTGCACCCGCTCCAAGGGCTTTGACGTGTTCCTGTAGCCCGACTCTGCCCCGGGTTCCTCTGCCAAGGATTATAAACTAAGAACAACTTTTTTGCTAAGTCGCTTGTTGGTGTGCGCCTTCCCGCCTTGATTGTTCATCGTCCTGCTATTTTGGATCTTATATTAGCTAATGTTTTAAAATCTTCTACTGAGATGATTCTCAAACTGTGGCACATCTACCACCAGTGATACTCGGACTTTCCGCCAGGTGGTACGAGAGACAGTGGTCATTTGTTACTGTGATTCAGGTGACTTTTTACCTATGTGGTACTTGATTGCTATGGTTTGATCCTAAGTGGTACTTAGTCCAAAAAGTTTGACAACTATTGCTCTATCTTCTTATTTTTTTTGTCTGTGAATATATGCACCGATACTGCCAAGACAAATTCTTAGTATATGTAGGTGTACCTGGCCAAGAAGTGAATTTTGATTCTGATCAGCATGCGAATATCTTATGATGTTCTATTATTAATTACTGTTTTCACCATAAAAGTTTAAGTGCTTTAAATATTTCATAAGGAGTTGTATATTTTGCACACACACACACACACACACACACACACAAATACATGCGCTATTTGCATGTAGTAAGTCTTGGAGATATTAACACATCCAAATGAAAGACTCGTCGAGGAGAATCCTGCAAATTAAACTGTCCCCCAAGTAACATCTACAGCTACTAAGAAGTCTTTTAATTGCACATAGGTGTTGATTAGTGTGACTGATAGGACAGCTGACTAGTCGGAGCGGATGAAAAAAATACTCTACCAGGGATAATTCACAGGAATTATTCTCAAGTGAATGATAAAGAAGTGGTCCTGCTCTCTGTATTATGTGCTGTGAATACATAAAAAAAATATTTATTATGTAGACCAGCACGATAATATACTGTAAACTGCCTGTTCCTCCAAACAGCCAATCGTGTGGCAGAATACAGCAGCATACATACAGAATCACTCAGATGAGGTGAAGATGTTCACTTACAGTTTGGCGCAGAAGTGGGAGGGCTAAGATGTGTGATCTAGACAATTTTGAATGCGCAGTGTGATTGTCGGTCACGGCATCTCGGAAGCCGCCGCCTTTACGGGACTTTCATGCACTACAGTATCTGGAGTTGGCGCATAATGTATGATGTGCAAATAACATTCAGTAATTGGTGTTTCTGTGAGTAGAGGTCAGTGGAGAATTGCTAGACAGGCTAAAGCTAACAGGACACAAGTGCAAAAGTAACAAATAACCAGCACTGTATGACATTGTGTGCAGAACGGGTCTCTAAACACATAATCTGTGTCTATATGTTTCTGTGTGAACTAGAGCTCTGTGCTCCTCTGTGCTGCATCTGACAACAACAGCTCTATAAATAAGTTCGTGTGAAGTTTTTTTGTTGGTGACGTCATTCATGTCCGAATATATCCACAGCCACAACAATATATATGAACTTACCATCAAACTCTCTCAGTGAACTGAATAAAGAATGGGTTTTGGATGGGCCTACATAATGTAATGCACAGAATCAATATTATTATCACAGGATTGCCAACTGTGGGCAGCTGGCTGGAGTGAGATCTTCAATTCTGCACACAAATGCACATGCATGTGTGTAAGAGTTTTATTACCTTGTAAATAGTCTATAGGGTTTGTAAGCTATGCCAGCACCTTCGATGTATCTAATTTTAGGTTTATAATAGAATAATATAGATCTGTCGTAAGATTTCTTGCGTGACAGTCTGAAAGCATGAGAGTCACGGCAGATGCATGAGTTTGAAACCGTTTATACTGAATCCTATATACTGTATATTCATAATATTTATATAATAGTCAAGCTGATGTGCTTATGGGCTATTAGCCGTATATTTTGTATACGTATCAAGCTGAGATACTTTAGGATACTATCTGGAAATGTGGAACATCAGTATTACTTTCAAATAATTTCGGGGAGAGAGACAGGAGCGGCTGAGCTCGGCGGCAGGCCGCATATTTGCGCTTTTGCGCACTGGCTTGCGAGCGCCGAGACGCAGAACTGGCCCGGTAACGCGGCTCAGATGGCGGTGGCGTGCGGCACCGGGCACGGCTAAGTGGATTAGGCGGCCCGGGCTGTCGGGGGACGCGGCCGCGTCTGGAGGATAAGGAGAGCAGGTGCGCGGGAGCGCAAAGCCGCCGCATTTATTTATTTATCTACTCCGCGTCGTTTCTGGGATCTTTGTTTCTTAGCTTGACGGGGGTGTGCGATCGCATGGCAGCTCTGGGGTACTTCTGTGTCGTTTTTAGTGCCCCTCCCCCTCCATAAGATGCCGCCCTGGGCATTTATCCAGCTTGCTCTTGCCAGAATGCGGGATCAGCCTGCGTGCGTAAAAGTCGCTGTCCCCTCCAGGGCGCCCCTATATCACCGAGTACTTCTCTCCCCGCGGGCTGCGAATCGCATAACCCTGATTGGACAGAAACTCCTACAGCTGGGCACAGCTGGAATAACTAAAAACCACAGACGTGCTGTTTCGATGAAAAACAAACAAACAAAAAATAACCGTATAAATCAATATTGCGTGCTCACCGTGCCGGAACTCGCTGCCAAGAAATAAAATGCTTTTCTTCATCCCTGAACCTGCCTCCTTCTAAAATAAAAATTACACCCCTTTCGGTAACTCGCTGAGTGTAATTTAACGAATGTCCTAGAAATATGCTGATTGGTGTTTCTCCTAATGTCAGCGCTTTCTTATTGAGAATCACTTTTTTCCACTTACAGTTATAAGGAAAAATAAAAAATATGTATTTTTTTTCTTCCTTTTATGTTTCACTTTAACGTGAGGAAGACATTACGTCCTGTGTCCAGACCTCCCCCCTCCCCCCCCACCTCTGCTTAACTCCAAAAGGCTTTAAGGACACCAGCTGTTCAGGAGAAAGTCTTCTCCCCCGAGTTTAATTCCAGCTCTAAGAAATGTGTCTTCGTGACTTTGGGGAATCGATAGAATAAAGCAACATATTGCTGGCGTGCACCCCCACTTAGCAGTGGACAGTTGGCATGGTGATAACTGAAACATGTACTATGATGCTTGCTCTAATTAGCTGTCAAGCGGTTCCCTTATTCCGTATACCTGTGCTTTATAAATAGTACACTTCTGGGGAGAATATCTGGAGCCCGTTCGCGAGTTTACGGGGAAGTGCAGATGGATGCAGAAACGAAGACGTCACCTGTAATAAATCACGGCGCTTCGGCTGAGCGCCGGCTCAGTAATACGTCTCTGTAAGGGCCCGGGCGATCCCGCTGCCCCCTAAAGTTGCATCTTGTTCCCTTTGCGTTCCCCTGTAAATGGAGTGCCCACGTCCACAGCCTTCCCGCTTACAGAGATCGGGTGGGGGGGGGGAGGATGGGGGCTAAGTCTCAGGAAGAATAAAAAGCACGCAAATAATCAGATAGACGTAACCGCGTCTGAGGACAGGCGGAAGAGGCTGATTCCGGGGGTAGAGGAGTTATGGAGGCCCAAATTTCGTTGGACTGTTTCCTGTTGTTTACACCCTGGGAAAATTGCTGTGACTTGTACAGTATTAGAGCTTATATTTCCCTGCTGAAATTCATGTCGAAGCATTTCAATAAACCCAATAAAATAGCTAGCTTTTAACTCGATTTCTTTCTCTCTGACCAGACTGTGATGTCGACAGAGGGTGCATATTACCACGTGATGTGAAATACGTTTACCTGTATTTATTTGTGGTATTTACTTTATAATAATTCCCTATGTACTAACATTTGTTTCTTTTCTTCCTTGCAGCTGATTTGGTCTAACGTTTGAAAGGTAAGAGGTTTTATGCATTTTTAACGTGTTAAACGCCAGCTTCCGTTGGCTGTAAGTCTAACGAGTCCGCCGCAGCTGAGGAAACAGACAACGGCGAATTTGTTGTTTGATCACGCTGGTTGGGGGGGGGGGGGGGGCGCTTTACGGCCCTCCCTGCCTATTCCCAGCCGTGCGAGTCAGGCGCACATCGTCTATTTCCGGCAGCGTTCTTCTGCTTTAACCGAAAATCTGGATGCAAATGAGAAGCAAGCGGCCTAGATTGTTCAAAGACTCGCCGAGAATGTTGACGCCTGTGTCTGTGTGTTGGGAATGTGACGGCTTAGCGGCGGGGTGACAAACAGCTGCCATCAGTGCTCTTTGTTTTGGCACTGAACACATGCCTAACTTATTCATTTTCCATGAATAAAAATAATCCTGTTAAACATATTGTAAGCAGAGTTGTTAACATTAATGCTTTTGATTGAGAAAAATTGGTAAACAGACTTGGCTTTAAAAGCGGATATTAGATTAGATTAGATTAGATTAGATTAGATTAGATTAGATTAGATTAGAATGGATAACCTGATAGAAAATTATGTCTAGATTGGTGAATTATGATGTCATACCAAAGCAACCACCAGGTATGTCATTTAAAGGTGACCATTTTATCCCAGTCCCTATCTGTCGTATAAAGTCATGATTGTAAGAAGATATCTCATGATAGGAAACGCACTGTAGTAAGGTCCAGCTAATTAAAGAAAAGGCAAGACCATTTTTGAAGAGGCTGGCCTTACGTCACAATGTGGAAAGCGTTTTTTGCGGCTGTTGGCGCGGCAGCGCCAAAAAGCACGGACTTGACTTTTCGTCCCTTACGTAGCGTTCAGTTTGGTGATGTGATGTCGCAGTGTGGGAGAGCCTCGCTCACATGACAAGGATGGTGTGCTTCACGTTTTGCAAATAGTGAGGGTGCCGGGATCTTCGGTGTGTAGAAGCGGGCTGTAATTAGCTGCTTTCAGGAAAAAAAAAGAAAAAAAAAAACTCCTGGATAGCGGAGAATAATAAGTTCCCCCGGGAAAACAGGCAGATGGACATTCACTGAGCCTTGCTCAAAAGTAAAAGCTGTCAGCCTTCTTGCTAGAGTACATCTGCAAAATGTGTCGAGTCCAGGAATGTGAGACATCAAACTAAGCTTAAATGCTATTCTTACTATTCCCCCGTCCTTGCAGAAGGTTTAAAACTAACTCCCAGCTTCTATTTTTGCTGCATCTTTTGAATACCACTTATTCACAGTTATCTGATTATATAATAAGCAAAAAAGTTACACGCTACAAATAACAGTAACCCTCTGTATTTGTGTGAATGGATAACTGATTCTTAAGATTCATTGTCAGGATGAGTTTGAGGATTGCAGGAGATACTCTATAAAATATGGAAGTTCTTCCTACGATGCCCTACAAATTAACTCTGGTAGACCTCCAATTATCTGTCTGCGGAATTCATCTGAGGGGATAAAGAGGTATAATTTCCCAGGAGGCAAATGTTTCCACCAAGTGTCTTTGACAGGACTTTGCTGGATCATTACAGATCGCTAAAGATCTCGGTTTGCTTAATCCAGAATGTGAATGAAAAGATGTGAGCGGCTCTTCTGCTGCTTCGCCTGACTCTCTGGGCCACACAGGCATGTCTTCCGCATTGCATTCTGGGATTGGAGTCATGGGTGCTACCCAGGAAGTGTGGCTGATGTTTCCGAGTGGCTTGGCCAGATGGCTGTTATCTAGGTTTGTCTGAGAATAACTCACTCTCCACACGATGTGCTGGAGATGTTTTCTGGTGCCTGGAGAGCACCATGCCTATCCCGGGGTACCGGCATATGGTGAAGCTGACTTCAGGCGTTTCTCTGCCTTTATTCCATCATTCAGTCCTCACACGCAGGCATGACAACACGGAGCTCAAAGACGTTGCACGGGGCAGTCTTGTGATTTTCCAAGCTCCCTTCAAAATGCTGCGCTTGTTTTGCAACTTTTGAAACGCAGATGTTGCCAGACTGAGGTCATACAGCACAGGCTATTTTAGGAGAAGGACAATGTCTTGTTTAGCAGTTTCATATTCAAACACTTCCTTCTATAACCCCAAGAGGAAAAAAACATTGTCCACAATTGAGATAGGTAGAATAAATGAAATATTTAACATTGCATATGCATTCCGTGTTTTGTTTATTGGGTGAAAAAGTCAATTAATTGTTACGTGACTCCTACAGCAATTATTCCTTCCAGCGGGGCACGTTCTCTTGTCATGGTCTTGATGAATTACTTGTCTTACTTTCAGTGAAATTCATTAAGCGTTCCTTCTCTTTCTTTTTTATGGGGCAGACTGAACCAGCCCATCCCTAGGTCACGAAGGCATATTCAGAGTTGCAGCATTATTTTTTTTCTCAAAGGCATTCCTCCTGCTTTTGCCAGAAATTTGATGACATAGATTTTTATAGAAGTCACTATTCAGCAGAGGCATAAATTAACAAATTGTTTTAATACCTGCCACTCTGGATGCAACCATTATATTGGTCCCAGACATCTCAGAAATAAAAGAAATCACTGCCTAGTTATTGCATATACATCGCAATAATTATGGAAATACTTAACCACGAAAGACTTTTGCCCTTAGATTGTCTGAGTCTTTCCCAGGTTCTAGTGCATCGTGTCGCTTTTAAAAACTGAGGCATTATATCTGTAATGTAATTACCTTTCAGATGCATATTCTCATTTACATAGTTTGTCTTCATTTATTTTGAAGGCAGAGAGTGTGGCAATCGTCTATATGAGACATTGTGTATCACCTTAAGCAGCATTAACTGTTCTGTACTATACTAACTTATACGGTTGGTGATTTATGACAATAGAGAATTAATACTGAAATTGCTTGTTATGAATTCGCACTTAAAAAGTAAGGACACATTTGTTGTTCAAACTGTAAAACACATTAGACTCTCTCTCCCTTTCCCTCTACACACACACACACACACACACACAGACACGCACTCACACAGACCTACATACTTATCTAAATGGGGACCGTCCATTCATTTATATGGGACAATCCCTAATCCCATCCACGACACCCTTAACCCCAAACCAGCCCTAACCTTATCCATAAGTAACCAAACAAAACACAAAACTTTTTTCTGCTATTTTACTTTTCTCATTGTATTCCCAGATTTTTATAAAATCGAGTTTTCCCAGTCTCCACAAGGCAAATAATGTCAAGTTTTTATTACATTTTGGTGACATTTCATCTTCACAACGTAATATGTTCACGACTACACACGTGCATTTTTTTAAATTAATTTAAATTAATTGTAAAACTGCCAGTAATTTGTTAAGTACTGCAACACATTAATGAGTTAGCAATTAGCACGGGGCTAAAATTTGAGATCGACAGCTAGATGATGGCTCTGCTACTTTCCCACTGGCTCTTGGACCAGTGGAGAGTTTTGCAGCCCTATTAGTAGTTGCTTCATGCTGCCTAATTGATGACCCCCGCTTTTACCTGGGGGTGACACCAGATGCACTCAGAAGAAGCGCAGGTTCCTGTCTCTATGCTCCTAGGCCTGAGCCCAGAACAAGCAGATGAGACTCATTAAAACAGGAACATCCCCGGCTGCTAACCCGAACATCTCTCCCTTGGTTTCGTTTGTTTCTCTCAGCCGAATTCTGCTCTGAAGCATCGACAACGTCGAAACATAATTCTGTAACAATACAAGTCTTTATCTCAATATGGGGTGTTGTTGTTGGCAAGGCATCTTGGCGGAATGAGTCATCAATGAACCATTGTCCAACTGTTCTACTTTGTCTAGGACCCTCCATATCCATGACACAGTACTATAAATATTATCATACATTAAAATAATTCATTTTCAATTATTTGCAAAATATGAGTGTATTAGTGCTAAAAGTCTACGTTCGGCTCTATTTCTATGTGCATGCGTTAGCAAATTAGCATTAAATTCAATTTAAAGTCAATTAAAATTAAAGGATTGCTTATGTTGTGTATCTGATTTGCTCTTTGCTTTGGTCTGTTGTCCATTTGGGGACCATTGAAGGTACTGAGAAAGTATTTCAGTCTAGTCTGGGTATTTTAGTCAACATTTCAGTCAATACTTCTAAACATTTAGCTGCTTTGAGTAATCATTACCATGTGAGCGACTTGCATTCCGTCGGGGTCTGGTATCATCACCCTTAAAACTTAATATAGATTTTAAGGAACACCTTTGTGTTGCTGCGGTCGCGTTGCACAAAAGGCACGGCGGTGGAAAACCAAATCACACGCCTAAACTCTCCTGACGCACACCGAAATAGAACTGGCCAACATAGTAATTGGGTCCACAGTGACTTCCCCGATTTTAAGTGGTCTGTGAGATAAGCAAGTCAATACCAGTTGAGTTGAGGAGAATCCAGCCTTTTCTGTCCCACTTTGCCTTTGAGGATCAGGGGTGACTTCCCAGAGTCTGTGTGTCAAGCGATAAAATCACATCTCTGCACACCATCCATAGCTGGACCATCCACGAGTACGATATAGCCTCATATCATCAAAGCACATTCTAATACTCAGGTTCGACCTTTATGGGCATTAAATTAAGCTCATTTGTGAAGTCAGTCATCTTTACTTATAATATCCTTGAAGTCACATCAGTGAACATTCAGGATACCCTAGACATGGACTGACATACGTATCAGTGATTAATGTGATGCAGTCAGATTGTTAGCAAGCATGCTTGCTGTAAGCAATGGAATTGCAAAGGAATTGGACCTGCTCTCCATTCTCCTTAGTGCATTATTTTAAAATATTTTCCCCACTTCCTGCTACACTCTTCTCCCTTTAAGAAGCGAAAGTCTTCTGAATTCTTGACCACGATTTCCTGAATTGGATTTTTTCCTTTGCTTTAAAACCTGAAATAAGACTCTTGACTTGAATGGTTTTCTTTTTTGGCACAGATTAATTGCCCATTTTTCCTGGTCTGTTAACTGGGGTTTAAATATCACTGGGGGATTCTTTACCCTGCATTGTGGTATATGGTGTTTAAAGTTTCTATGCTGTGTCACTCCAAACTGCCGCCGGACCAGCCTCCTGTAGGGTGTCCCCCTCGCCTTCTGCCCTTTGCCTTCAGGCATAGACTCTGTGCTTTATGAAAAAACTATACAGAATGAAAAGTAGCTTGGTTAGCAGAGTGAGCTGAGCTTCTTACGGGTGCTTTTTACTGGACTCACGTGGGACAGTTCCCTTAGAGCTGATCCCCGGCACTGTTGGAGTCTGTGAGAGACTACCTGTTCTTTCCCTTCCTGCCCTGAATAGTGTGACTCCATGAGGACTCCTGGCTGCAGAAACAGGGAATGCGCTTCAAGGCTGTGAAGGTGATGTCAGTCTCCCCTTAAAGTCTGTGGGAAGCCAGCTAACAGTAGGCCATAGTAGAGTTGACCAGTGATTTAAGGCCAAAACAGGCAAAGGAGGGTACAGGAGTGAGCACAGGGACCCAGAGCTAAATAACAAAGTCAAAGAAATCAGCAAGGTAATTTGGGAGGAGCTCAAAGTAGAGCCGCTGCTCCTCCTCATCGAAAGGAGCCAGTCGAGGTGGTTCAGGCATCTTTGTAGGATGCCAGTTTTGCCGGGCATGTCCAACTCGGAGGAGGCCCCAGGACAGACCCAGGACATGCTGGAGAGATTATATCTCCCGGCTGGCCTGGGAGCACTTTGGTATTCCCCCGGTGAAGCTGGAGGAGGCTGCTGGAGAGAGGGTGGTCTGAGCATCCCTGCTTAGACTGCCCTCTAAGCTGCTCTCATGATCTGACCCTGGATGGATGGATGGATGGATAGAGAAATCAAGAAGTCAAAACCAGCACATCGTCCTACCAGGAATCATTAATCATCAACTAAACACCAATAACAGGAGAGAATGGAGTTAATTTCAAACAACTGCTAAGTATCAAAACGGCTTCAATAATTAACCAGTAACTTAGGACTTAATTAATGAACTTAAGGCATATGTTTTAACTATTACGTATAATATACAGCTCTGGTGAAAATTAGGAGACCACTCTATATTTTTAAGAATAAAAAAAATCTGCATTTTTAAATTCTGGTTCTGCTGGCAGAAGGCTACACTGAGCAGCAGGCTGCTTCCAGGCTCAGAGTTTCTAAGACAGCGGTACACAAGAACAAAGTGAAGCAGGAGACACTGGGAATGACCAGAAACCAGCCAGGTAGAGGGGGGAAGTGAGTTTCTAATGCCAGAGATGACCGTCAACTTATTCTTATTCAGCAGTGCCTCATGAATCGGGTGACATCAAAGGACCTGCAACAGGAATGGGAAACATTAAGTGCACAACATTAAGTTAGCTAGGACAGTTCTTAGCAGGCTCCTAGAAGCAGGTCTGAAGTCCCATGAAGCACAGAAGAAGCCCTTCATTAATGAGTTTGCAAGAAAATCTATATTTAAAACAAACGCAAACCCATAAACTGAGAAATGAAGCTGATGTTTTGCTGTGGTCTCTTAATTTTTTCCAGAGCTGTATCGGCATACCTGTTGTACCAGGTGGACTTCTGTGTTAAGGTTATTTTACTAAGAAAATTATTTTTACATTTTTCATTCAATATAGCCCATAGATACTGCATTGGAACGCCAGTTGGGGTCATTCACAGTAAAACGTTTTATCATGGTAGTGATGACATTCTACTGGGTACATAGAAAAAAAACCCATGATTATGTATAAAATTATCTTTTCCACACTACATTTTTTATTTTACCTATGAGAACAGGGACAAAAATCCCACACCAATAACTTCCTTGGTTGAATTTGATATTTGTTTTGGTGACTAAAAAAACAAGCCTTGGCAGGTGACATATTTACTTGAGAAATATTGCAGTTTATTGAGTAATAACGGAATAGTGGGTAATCAGCGAAATTTGATGTGCTTCTGGGTAATTCATCACAGTTTATCTGGTTACTGGTGGCCGCTTTCATATGGAATATTCTTTCCGAGACTGAAGCCTAGCCAAATCTGCGATCAAGGTAGCGGCTTGCAGAAACGTAGCTAATCGTTTATTCTGTGGTTGGCGCCTACGAGTTTGTAAACAAAGCATGTTTTTGTCAGCAAAACTCAAATGTGTACTAGAGTTCTTCATATAAGGACAGATGTCAGTGGGCAAAGTGATAGCTGTTGCAATTTGAGGGGGAAAAATTGAAGTTTCATTTCCAAATATAACTCACGGTCCCGACAAAACTCAAACTCTAGTTCATCGCAGTACTCTTCATGCAGGACTGCAGAGTATGTTCCACAAACTCTGGTGTTATCAGAACTAAGTTGGCTGTCTTATGGGCCATAGCTGGAGCCCCTGTACCAGATCGGTGGATGCTGTGGGATCTTAATAATGGCACATTTTCAGTTCCTTTCTGCCTGCCCCGTCCTGCTCTCCATGACACACATGTAGGTGAGAGGAAGCGTAGCAGCCAGGGGCAGCAGTGACCATGGACCTGGGGGCAAAGGGCCTTGCTGAAGGGCCCTCAGACATGCCTATTCTGCCGAGGCCCGGCTCACCCCCGCGACCTTCCAATCATAGGCGCAGAGGCTTAGCCTGCTGAGCCTCATGCTGCCCTATCTGATATGTTAGATAGAGAGCCGGGGGTTTTCCGTAAGCCTGCGTCTCATTACCCGACAGGATGAAACTCCACACTGTGTAAGCATATGTACTCCTTCCATAATATATGAAATGCAAATGCAGTGTCGAAATTAGTGTAACATTGGGCTTGGATCCAGTCACCTATCTCCCCTAGCTGCCTATTTCGGTTCTGGTGTGCCTGGCCTGGATCCCAGAAACCAAAGAGCGCCCGCTGGACGGGTGCTGGTGCGTCACAAGGCACACACTTCGGGGGCAGTTTGGACGTGCCAGTCTGCCGAATGCGTGCTTCTGGACGGAGGGAGAGGATCGGAGAAACCGGAGGAGATCTGTACCGCACGGGGAGAGCATGCGATCTCGGAACGAATGCCGAGCCATGTTGCCCCCCCCCCCACCCCAACCCCCCACCTAGCATAGGTATGAATCATGAGCTAT
Organism: Petrocephalus zakoni; assembly: GCA_026774425.1. Taxonomy (NCBI): domain Eukaryota; kingdom Metazoa; phylum Chordata; class Actinopteri; order Osteoglossiformes; family Mormyridae; genus Petrocephalus; species Petrocephalus zakoni. Next base: position 3,049,162 of record JAODKN010000050.1, on the reverse strand, counting down.
ATACGAAAACACGCTCTGCGGTGTCGCACCATTCAGCATCTGTATCTGTTAACGAGGGAGCGGCGCTTCAGACAAAGTTCAGAAACCTGCATGTTAGAGCACGCAGAAGCAGGTATAAAATTAGAACGTGGCGGCACACGTCTAGGTGACCGCGCCGAATGTGATGAGCGCTAATTTGCAGCCTCTCAATCTGAGTTTAACAGTCTTATTTCTTCCCCCACCCTGCACACACACACACACATCCAGCACTGAGAGCAAGTACAGGAATTGCTCCAGTAGACTATACCATGGAATTGAGGACCTGATAATCCATATGGCATTCCACTTTATCGAACTGATCCCCTTCCAATTAAATAAAATTACGAGTGTGCACCCTTTGCATAAGGTCATGTGTGAATTATTCGTATTTGTTTGTCATAAGGAAAATAAAATAAACCCTCTGTTATGCAATTGATATTTCCCTTAAAGTCAATTATATGATTGTGTCTTAGTCTGGTTTGTGCAAGTCGATTCAATAAAAAAGATCAATTGGAACGTTAAAACTAACAGTAATATCAAGCTGGACAAAAAAAGAACGATAGGCCTGTAATTACAACGGCAGCTGGGGCAGGGAGCGCTTTCTGAACCATGGGGAGCAGTTTAATGAAATGCGGAATTAGCGCCGATTGATTTTTCCCAAGCCTCTCCGCCATCTCCCCCCAACAGGAGCCAGACAGCCGGGCAGAGTACGTACCACAGCAGATCACATTATCTTATCGTAAAACCTTCACTCTCGGCTTGGACATGTGATGTACAAACAGTTGTAAATAGGCTACATCTTCGATGCATGGGAATGTAACATTTTGCTAATAAAAAATCAGGATGTTGCTGTTCAGAATGACCCACATGTTCGAGGTTTTACTTTTAAAACATCTGACCGTCTTGACTCTTCCTTTATAATTAATAGATCTGTTACCTGTATACACTGTAGACTAGGCCCATGGAGGATAGAGGAAGCTGAGGAAAGCTACCCCACTGAGATAAGTGTCCCTGTGGCTTATCCCATTACAAGATCTCAGTGTGACCTGCTACAGACACAAAAAAAAAAAAAATCGATGGTCATCGTTCTTTCCCGGGATGAAGCAAAAGCTAATTTGTGCAGCGCCAGATGTTAGCGGTTCAGTTAGTAGCCGGATTGGCCGAGCTCTGGTCACATGTTTGTGCCCTTGGCCTCCCACCACGTAATGAAAGTGTGCTTTTGTCCGGGGAGCCCTCACAAACCCTGCGGGAGCTGGAGCAACCTGGAACCCGTCCGGTGTTTATAGCGGGATGTTGGGTCGTGCGCGATCAGCGAGCGCTGTGCTCCAGCGCGTAAGCGGCAGGGATTATGACTGAGGGACAAAGATTACAAAAAAACGGAGGTGCTGGGCTCATCCTGGCTGGCCAGGATGCCGCTTTGTACCTGTGAGTGAAATATTTAACCTGAAACTGCAAAACGGCATCAGTGAGTGTCCCAGCTGCATTAATGAATAGGTAAAATATATAGGCTTACAGTACATGCATATATGCATATATTGAATCCTTTGATAAAAATGTACTACAAAACTGCAAAAATACACACGTCCCACTTACTCCCCATGCTTGCATAACTGACACCAGGCAGGCTCGCCGCACAATCCCCAGGCCTGGAACAAAATTACTTTGACCTGGCTCCCATGATGCTCAACCCCTCCCACCTGGGGCCTCTCCTGGACACTGTCCCCCCCCAGTCATCCCCCTGAGACTGTGGGCCTGACATCACAATGCTAGAAAAAGCAGTTGTGCGTCATTCAAAGTCCATTTATTTAAACATAGAAAAGAGAATCACCCTTTTCATTCAGTTATTGAGTATTAGTAATGGTTACAAGTTCCGTTCGCACTCTTTCGTGTACTCAATGAGAAGGCGGTCGCAGTGCCCAGTCGAAGGCTGGCCCACTTCTGGATTCAGAACCTCCTCAATGACATCTTCGCGTTTCGGCTCAAGCTGCATGTTTCACAGCTTGTTATATCATCGCACTTTAAGTGGGGACTTGGAATAGCCATATTCCCGTTCTGGCCATTCTAAGGTAGAGTTGCTGATGTGTCCTTTTTTGGGATTGTTACCCTGTTACATGACTCAGGTTCAGATAGGTGTCATGGATAGAATGGGCACATCTTCCCATGGAGCTGTCCGGTACGGAGCGAAACATCCCCAAACAATGACAGCCTCCCATACGCTGTAGCGTCAGTGAAGTCAGGTTCCAGCCGCATGCGAACTGTGCGGGTTCAATTCATTACTTCACTGCACATACTCAAAGGCAGCCATTTTTTAACACTTAAAGAGTGTGTAATCTATAATTTTGTTGTTCCTTGCAGAAGTGACAATGATAATAAAGATTTCTTATCTTATCTGTATTCACGTTTTGTGCATTGAGCACTGGTGTTATTTTTTACCATGGGGCTCACTTTATACTTTACTGGATCCCCTCCTCCTCCAAAAAATCCAAAAAACCGATGCAAAAATTAAGCCAAAATTCTTTTGAGAACATAGATATTTTTACTTTGTGTTCTCTATCATCCAGATGTCTTTCGTTTTCATATATGACAGATTCAGTTTAGATCGGTATCTATGGTTGTTGTTTATATGTTTATTTTACTTTTTCTGAAGTGATTTATCTGTAACAATGACACCAAATTAGTGTTTTCAGTATTAATGTTTGTCCGTCTGATATAAAGTGTGGCTGCTTTCCTAAAAAAGAAGACAAAGAACTACTTCAGTGGTAATGTTGTATGTTACCCACCAGCTTCCTGTAACTACGAAGGCCGCACGTTTTTTATCGTAATTTTTACGAACATAATTTGCTCGGCCTGAAGCTCGAGCTTCCCTGGCATCAGAGTTGTTTCGCATGGTGTATTCAACACAACAACTCCAAGTGTTCATTCACCAGCCTTTTCTGTGCGATTTTATGCGGTCTGAGATGACATACGTCACTGCCCGGCTGGTTTGTATGGCGGGAGGCCAGCCTTTTGTACTAAGCAGAATCACCTATCTATTGTGCCCCCTGTTATTGGGAAGGGATTTCATCACCTTCTCTCTGGGAGGTTTGATAGCCTCTCGTAGATTGTGATGGATGGCCGATTTAATGGATTTCCTTCCTTTTCTGTTAATTTAACGTTTAAAGTTGGCCTGTATACGATGCAACATTTTCATCTTGTTTTGCTCCAATCCACATATTTCATCCCTCGCCCTTCTCACAATTGTATTGTATTATATTATTCAATCAACCATTGTGGAATATAAGTGCCTTTTTGGTTCTCCACAATCTACCATCTTTTCCACTCTCCCCCGAACAGTGGAGAGCCAAATTACAGATTTTTGAAAATAAATCTCAGCAATCTGTGATATTTGATTCATTTCAGTACAGTACATTTCAAGTTTATAAAAAGAACTGTTTTATTCGTTTTTTTTTTTTTCTCCCTTGAACGTGTTTTTTTTTTACAGCATTTCTGCAGATTTTTTCTCTTCCCACATTATTCTTGTACATTCTATGCGGTAGAAATGGATATTGAAATCGTGCCTGACATCCTGGAAGGTGATTTGCCCATGGATGCCTCCTGGATCTCGATGCTTCATGGATGTCCTGGGAATGCATGAGAGCCATGGGGCAGACCCAAAGAGCCATTCTAGTCCAGATCACCCACAGTCCAGGACTTGCCAGCAATGACAGGGGACTTAAACAGGCATGCAAATAATTTCATATAAATAAGTCTCCTATATAGACAGCTGCTATTTTGACACAAATTAGAAATAGGGGGCCCTTTGTGGATTTGTTTGTTTCCAGTCCTAAAAAACTGCATTCATAGCCTTTTTTCTGTAAATGTGCTCTAACGCAACATAGTTTTTGCTTATTAGGCTGTTTTGCTTCTGCTGGAGTGCCTCTCTGAAAAGCAAACGTGTATATCAGCATAGCATTATATTAAAATACTTGTAGTATATCACCGGTGACTGGTGCTGACTGCCAGTGTACACAGTGAGGCGGCGTGATTTGGGAAAGGATCCTGGGTCATTATGGGATGGGCTGGGTATTTAAGGTGACAGGACATATCCCCAGTTAGGCCTGGCCAGTGGCGTAGCCTGGATTACTCTGTATTTATTTCCATTTTGGAAGGTGGCAGAGTGCGTGCATGTGCGTGGTTGTGTGATTTTGTGTGTGCGTGTGTGTGTATGGGGGTTATGTGTATATTACATTGTTGGGGTTTGCATAAATCACATTTGAGGACCAAAATGTCCCCAAAATGTGGTAAAACCTGAAATTTCCCTACTTTTGGGGACATCTTTTCAGGTCCCCATTTGGATAACCTCAGTTTTATAAAAATCTGTGCATGCAATCAAAAAACTAAAAATGCTAAAAGTCTTGTACTTGGGTTGGTTACTTATGGTTAAGGTTAGGGGTTAAGGGTGTTGTGATTGGGATTAGGGTTTTTCCTCATAGAAATGAATGGAAGGTCCCCATTTAGATAGGCATGCGAGGTCTCTGTGTGTGAGTGTGTGTGAAGTAGTTTTTGCAGTAACCTATTTGTGCAGGATTTGTCCAGAATTAGTTAGTCTTATGATGGACTGGTGTTCTATTCAGTGTCCCCCTTACCTATGTCCTGCATTGCCTGGATTAGGCTCCAGGCCCCGCCTCCCACCACCAGGTATAATCTATCATCAGAAGTAACAAAAAATGTTATGAATAAAAGTAAAAAGGTTACAATGAAATCCAGGTCTATAGTTACCACTGCTATCCCGAATTGCAACATGATGAAATTATCTTGCATTATTTCATGCAGAAATAAATGCTTACAATATTCTGGCTGTTATAATAATCAGAGGCATATTTTATGAGGGGAAAATTAGGACAGCACTTTACAGTTCAGAGAGGAAAAATGGAACACTAAATAAGTGAAGAGCCTTCGATGAAATATACAGCAGGTGAGTCTCCGTTTCAAAGGGCAAAATAAGAGTGAATAAGATTCTTGGGCGACATCCGTTGCGCGTTCACCAGGCCCCGTGCCTCAGTGTCACACCGAGCAGTTTGCCCGGTTTGACAATCCTCTCACATAATTTATTTACAGACTGTTCAGCACAATAGCTAGAGCTTACGTTGCTCGTGTTTACCCCAATCGCAGTGAATTCTGTTACGTATCTGGTCGTCATAGCACAGTAGCGCTGTACTCGTCCGAATTCTGCTCTGTTTCCGCGCGACTTAGGATCATGATTTATAGATCTATTTATTGCTTTCCCAGCCTTGGAAAAAAGAAGTCCCAAAAAAACATACGTAAAGTGCTCCTTCCACTCCATCTCTCACTGGTGAATGTTCAGCATTGAAAGCAGCTGCCAGTTCTCGTCAGCGGGTGTGTCCGTCCTTCACGCCATCGAAGGTTACAGACGGAAAAGGCTGAGTGGCTGTACGGGAGGCTGCCAGGTTACGCTTGATCTCGGCAGGTGGGGCTTCCATATAAGCGAGAGCCGGAGTGGGCCATGTGCCCTGTTTGCCCGGGTTCGAGCCCCAGTTTCCGTCTAGCAGAGGCAGATCCCGGCGGAGCTCCAGCACACCTTAAGCACTGTCGGTACCCCCCATACACACATACCTAGCACACTTCTGCAGCCGTGGTTATTAGACCCAGATCGCTCCTACGGAGGGCAGGGGGTGGGTCTTTGTACTGTACGGCTTGACACACTGCCAGCTTTTTGGACATGGCTCACGCGTGCGCCTGTTTCCTTAGGATAAGTGGGCAGCCTGGGGGATTTGACATTCATCTGTCCTCGCTCGATGTTAAAGCCTGCGCTTCTTTTATTTCTTTATTATTCCGTCATCGTTGTGTATTTTTATACACACCTGTACAGCCCCCGTCCTGATCCCACCAAGACTGCCTGCCTGCTGGAGATATTCATGACTCCCCACCACCCACCCACCACCCTCCCGCTTTTTTGCAGTTGAGGGTCCAAAACAGCATCTCGCTCTTGTGCCACTGCCAAGAAGAACAAGGGGAGAGATTTGGTGTATAAAAGACACAAATCCATCCTTGGAGAAGAACAGTTTAACATACATCTGAGATACTTCATATTTTATTGTGAATGAATTTGTGGCAGAGGCCTGAAGCAGCTTCGGGTCTTCATGGGGCAGTCAGCCTGGCCTCCGTCTGACGGCGCCTGTTGAGCCGGATGCCCCGTGAAAACAGACGAGCTCTTCCGATAGCGACGTCAGCGTGACGCCGGCACGGACTGTGGCGTTACCACATCAATGGCACCATTTTCATCTTCTGGAGCATGCTGAGGATTAATGGAAGCAGATTCACGGTGGGTGGAGACGCAGAAGACCTCCCTTTGTTCTGCCCTTTTCGGATTTGTTTGCCAATATCTCATTCCGTCGTCTGAAAGACGAACGTGCCGTGCCGCCTTTTTGTCTGCCTCATTTCCTCTCTGTTTGTACATCCTGCGTTACTACAGAGTCTATCTGTCAGACGGCACTTGACTTCATAGATAGCGCTCACGTGTGGGAGTCTGCAGAAGGATATTTGAAGTCGCCTCCCCAGATGTAGCTTCAGCCTTGAGGATCTTAGTTTCACGCCTTTCTGATGCTCGTCTCCTGGAGGACAGCGGTCTCCGTCCGCGCCGAGGTGTCTGCATGTCGATCAGGATGTGTGAAATGGAGCCCGCGGCCTCACCTTTCTCCCCAGCAAAGGCAGATCCGTCTGGCCTTATTTGTGAAAGTGGGCCAGGAATGCGATGATCCTTTGTAATGATGCCGGATGCTCGATCATCACCCCCCCCCCGCGCAAATAATGGGCCAGGATTGCAGGTGTTTTCTGGCTCGCGACTCGATGGCGCGATTCTCCAAACTCCCCGCCGACCGTGTGAATCGTTAAATGCGGTTTCTCACATCGGCGGTGCAAAAGCACGAGATTTCACGGCTGAATCTGAGACTTCTCATCTTTTTATTTATTTATTTTCCCCCAGACTTGTCTCAGCATTATAAAGGATTTATCTAAAAAAAGTGGGAACTGGTGTTGATGTACCTGTTAGCAGCCCTTTCTTCTTTGTTTGGAGTGGATTATTATTATTATTTTTTTAACACCGTGTACCAATATAGCAAAGGAAAGTAAAGCGAAACACAGCACCTTCTATATTAAAGATGCACAGTCTGTGCAGACTGGTGCATTGTGGGTAGCCAAGGCAAAACACTGTTCTTCGAGATACCGGCGAGCATCAGCAATTTACAGTGAAACACATACTAAGCAGAAGTGATTTTTAAAGGACCACTGTCATTGGGTGGCCACGACATAAGCAGCTACAGCATCTTTTGTCTCCACAGAGCAGAAAGAGATCTGGCGTGATAATATATAATATGACATTTGTGGGGAAGGTGTTACACCTTGAATCCAAATATAGATGAATATATGGTTGAACCAGAAGCTGATCTGTAATAATTGCGGCAGCTCTGCTTAATTTAGGATGCTTTTCCGTAAGGATATGGGCTGGCACTGTAGTTCCCCTCAAACCCAGAAAGTAGGTCAGGAGCAGGCTGGCGTTTGTAGTTTAACAGTGCCGACTAGTGGTTCCTCTTCATAAGAACCCCAGGCGCACATATGGAAAGTCAGCGAAGAGGTCGGCACACAGCTGTTCTTCTATCCATGTATTATTCATTTATTACTTTTAATGTGGCCAGAACATGACACCTTTCGGTCTGGGTGGCAAGATTTATTGTTTGTCCGTTTACTCATTTGTTTGTGTGCTCGCTTGAGTGTTTGTTTATCGCCAGTTCCGGTGCCTCCTGGATATCTGTAAATTTGTAACAGTAAACATACTGCTTGACTTCTATGGCTGTAATTATTTTATGACATTTGAAAGAAAAAAAAAAGATTCAAAACATACCACGCTGTCCAGCTAGTGACGGCTATTACGTAACGTTTAATATCTGGCATTTACAGGGCATCGCTTGTTTTGAGACAGTGTTACGTACAAAAAGTGCAATACAGCAGATATGAATGACTGCATTCTGAAATATCTGCGCATATTATTAAAGACGCCTACCGGGCGAGTGATCTCGGCATCGCATGACAGAAGGTGAGCTGCTGGCTGGGTCGTCTTAACATGCAATCGATACCTTTCGCTGACTGGAAGTGCTGATAGGTTTAAAGTTCCCTAATAGCTCCTGGCCAGACGGCTGGGCTGCCTATAATTCCTCTACTAGCTCTAAATGTGACTGTTACTTCCCACCCCTCCCGGGGGGCGCACCCACCACAGAGATATGACATGTGGGTGATTAAGATCTCGTTGCCCAGTCGATTATGATGGCCCTTGGGGGATGGGGCTGGTCGCTGATGACGCGGGGGG
>JAODKN010000050.1:3028773-3040685 GCA_026774425.1 Petrocephalus zakoni | reverse complement strand
GTCCAATCAGCACTGGCTTTTGGGGGATGGGGGGGTGTGTGGCTAAAATGTCACAGAGATAGTGATGGTTGGCTGTCAGAGACCATCAAAGGCGCCGTGATTGAGAGGCCATGGTTTTGAGCTGAGATTATGTCCCCCCCAGCCCGTAGGATTTGGGGCTGAGATTACAAGCTCACAGAGACTGTGTGGATTTGTAAATTGTCAAAGACGATACGGATTAGACCCGTATATCCTCCGCATTTACCCCCCCCTCCCCCCCCTTTCGCTACAGCTCTTGTACGGCTGTGTGGTACGTGGATCAGAGAGGTGCAGATGGGAAGCCGTGTTCCTGACTGATCAGTGTCGTTCAGAGGTGTGTCTGTGTCTGACACCGCAGTGAGTGTGCCATGAGCACCAAGGCTTCCCCAAAGTGCTCTGACCTGCTACTGAAGTTGCAGGTGTCAGGTGAAGCTCATTAACCTGGTTAAGAAGTACCTTCTACAGCGCAAAACCATACATAACAGTATAGTTTCTACCAACTTACTGTGTTTCTGGGTGTACTACTAGTTCCATAAACCAAAATTGGTGGTTTTAAACCCCCTGGGGACACGATCATACATGATTCTCATCCATGAGTCAATGCCATCAGTCCGTCTACATCAACATACTATATGTAACGTGTTGTTTATGAGTGTTGCTATATGTAACGTGTTGTTTATGAGTGTTGCTAGGATAGAAGCAAGTGAACCGTTCCTCTAGATAAAAAGCCTTGAGGTACAAAGTGTCCCTGAATTAACTGCCGCTTTGGGTGATTCACACATTTCTGCATCCAAACGAATGCCATCTTTACACCCTGGGAACTGAAAGTACTTCAGTTTGGCGTTAGGTAACATTTAGCAAGTTTATTTCCACTATACAAGACTGGCTTGTGTCCAGTCCCCTTCCATGCTGAACGTGATGACCAACAAACACGTTTGCATGTGTTGTTTGATACCTGTAACCTTAAGGTTGCTGTTTCGAGTCCCAGGAAGGTCCTTGTGCTCGATGTTGACCTAGGATTACTCCAGTTAAATATGTAGCTGGGTATATTATTGAGATCATAAATTGTGCATGATAATAATTATGGAAATGATAACCAATAAGCTCACTTCTATACTCTGGTTAATTACCTCAATAAAGTAGTCAGTACGCTGTCTGCAATGAGATGGCACTCTACATTTTAACAGAGGCCAGAAAAACAAATAAGATGAATGAATTTCTAGTGAGCATTTCCGAAAGGAGGTATGTGTACAGACCTCTGGTGGCTGAAATAACTGTGGGCCACAGCCTGCTGGCTGAGGCCTTCAATACCAACACGCACAATGAGCACCACCTTCAGATGTCGATAAGACGCAGGATTTCACTCATTGAATTTGTAAGTGCATTTTAAAATTAAGGTAATGTGGATCCAAAAGCCAGCTCCTAGCTAAAAAGAGAATGCCTTCCGTCCATTGTTATGTAATCCTGGAACATCACCTGGGATTTTGCTCAAGAAGAAGTTAAAGTGTGGCGATGCTCCACACGTCTGCTTCATGTACCCTGCACACAGAGCATGTGGGAGTGATCAGGGGTCAAATTTGGGCCACCAGTTCACCGTTTCCCCTCTAAAAGATCAGCAACCTTTCTGACAAGGTAATAAGTACCTGAAAAGGCTACGGATGCAGACGTGGCACGCAGTAGAGCTCTCGGGCCGGGGTCAAGTCTGCTCTGATTACAAGCCTGCCTTGTGGCTCTTTCTCGCCAGAGTATAAAGAAGGGTGCAGAGGGAAGTCTCAGCACTCAGCCCAGGGAGCTGATTTTATCGCCCAAGAGTCACGTTAAGCTGTGCAGCTGCATAGCTCTTTGATGCTCGGAATGATGGTTATGTGAAGGATGCAGACTTAATCCGCAGGGAAAGCAGAATGTTGGCAGTGCGGCTCTAGTAAAATAATAACAATAATAACTAATAATAAACAGCACGTGGAGGCTTGTAAATTTCACCCATTTGCTGCGTAACGTAACCTGTGAGGTTTTTCAGATTACGACTCGGTTTAGACTCCCTACTCATGCACGCTTAATCTCCATTCAGCTAAACAGAGAAGCTCTCAGTTGACTGATCTTCAATACCTCAGGCAAGAAGGAAATCTATTTATCATCCATATTTTCCAGAAAGGAGTATTTATTTATCTGTTTAATGCACAATAGTTCTGCAGCTACGCTGTAGGACCAATTTATGTTAACTCTAATTGCTTCGGTCCGGGCCTAGCTGGTATTCTCAGTCATTAAACTGCTTAAGCAATCTAATTAGCTCATGTAGCTTTAGTGTATCGTAAGCATGCATTATCTGCTGTCACCAGATTAGCAACAGCCCTCCATAAGGTTGCGATCTGCCCAGTTAATCTTTATTTATTTTTTGGGAAGTTTAGGACACGTTACTGCAGAATATAGAATATAAAGTTTGATGTTTTTAAACGAAGGTCGCACCTTGTGTATGAAGGTTTAGTTGTGAAAAGATGGATTGAAATAGACGCTGGAAAAACAGGTGTGAGAAGAATGAATTTTATAAACTCATTTGATACTTCTGCTGTAACGTTATATGGAATATTAGACAATTATCTGACAAATGGAGGCTGCTTGTAAGTTGTGTGCGTGTGAAGCTCAGATCGTCTTCCCGTGATGCGAAGGTCTCGTCCCTCGGCCCAAAGGCACCGATTAGCCCAGCTGATGCGTGGATCGCTCTGTCGCTGTGTGTGACTGCGCGTAATCTCCTTTTGGTCTGGCGTTTCTTTCTGCCTGCTGCCTGTTCCCGCCGAGCAAGCTTCCAACGTCACCAAGACCCCGCAGTGGATCAGTGCTTCTGGAAGATAATGTGTGACCTGGCCAAGACCTTGTTTGCTGGATGGAAATGAAATCATGTGCAAATGGCTGTCATTAGGAAATGGGCTCCCTCTGAGAAAGTGAAGTTTAGCCCAGTGGGTCTGCTCCTCTGGAGGTCACCCTCCATCCCGGTGTCAATAATGCCACGGATTGAGAGGGAAACATGTCCCACTGATTGCAGTTTGCCCTCGGCGTGTGAAGCTCAGCTCTTCCCGGCTCCGATCTGCTTGCAACAGTCCATTAAATCTCACAGACACCCAATCAATTAAAGGCATTCAATTAAAGGAGGTGCCAGGAAAAAAATAAAACAAACAGTCCCTCTGCACAATGGAGCAAAAGCCCCGGTGATTAAACGGGCTGACGCAGGCGCTAATCAGGCACCAGAGTTTACGGGCTTGGCTCCCTCACGTCCCTCCCACGTGTTGCGTGTCGATCTGAGTACAGTTCGTGCTTCCAAGAAACAACAGGCGTAAGAGTTTCTCTGAACTCACTCATCAGTGTAGCGGTTAAAGGTGCTGTGATTATTTCCACATAACGCTTAAATGCGTATACGGAGCAGAAACACTGCATGCGGCCGACAAATGTGTTTATGAATCTCTTCTGTACGTAAGCACAGAGGCACTGAAGTAAAATCACAACTTATGTCAAAGAACAATGTGTAATTCTCACTTTCTCCTTCCCCTTCTTCCTCTTTTCCTCTTCCTCTTCTGTCTTCCTCCTCTTCTTCTTTCTTTCCTGATCCAGGGAGTCCACAGGAGTTTTATTCTTTCATTTCTCCAGTCTGGACCAGCTGCTAAAAGCCACATCCCCCGACACGGGTAAGATGACGGCCTTGGCCGCGCCGTCGACTTTGTGAGACTTTGTGTTTTTTGTGTGCTGATGCTGAGATGTGAACAAGATGCTGTTAGATGAAACGAGGTGCATGGTGACTGGGTGCAGATTTCGGCAGCCTATATACAACCTATGTGATCTACGACGACTCACACATATGACCAAAGTCATGTTTTAAAGTATTAAGCAAATATAAATAAAAAGTCATTGTCCTAAGCCGACATCTCCATTTCAACATACGAACTTATGGAAGCCATTTGGAAATCGGGGATAGTCTGCAATTATGCTTAATTTTTAAGCGGGCTAAACAGCAATAATCCATGTCCCATACTTAAATGTTAGTATCTCTGAGAGCATATGACTTTTAGTTTATATAAAATAAAATCTGTGCACTAAAGCTTGTCCACAGTGTACTGTCCAAGTCAGCACTTTTCTCTGGCTCTTGAACCTGACACCGTGGTAGCTGGAGGAACTTCTGAGATCAATATCAGGATGGAAAGCCTCTTGAGATAGGAACAGGGTCCACTGTAATTGGGATGCCAGATGGCCCAATAGCTGGACTCTCAACGGAGCGTAGGGTCGATACTGTTAAGAGCATGTCTTCTGTCCGGGACTTTTCGGGTTACCTAAAGTATATACTACTGTGTGTATGTGCGTGTATGTGTGTGCGTGTATTTATACATATATGTATATATATATATACATATATATATATATAGTACTGTGTTGCAAAAGTCTTGGCCCATCAAAGGAAATGAAGTTCAAATGATCTTCATGTTGGTCAGCTATAATATTATGTCCATCAGCCAGCCAGATTAGTCATTTCCAAACTTCCCCAAAAGTCACCCCAGTATGCAGCAACCATCCAATACAGCCATGTATTTCTGGACTTGAACACTAACACATGTCCTATGGCTAATCAACACCTCAATGACTTTTGTTAACTAATTCAATGAATGAATTAAGTCAGCTGGTGGCGAAATGTAATGCATACATGGGATGGCTGAGGTGCTCATCTAGCCATCCAGCAGCATATCAGTAACTTTTAGGAGAACAGAAGAAATTATGGATGGTTTCTATTGTATTACCCTTAATTAGCATATGTTTTAATGTTAATTTTTTTTTTGAGCAAATAATTACTATGCAGATAAATGTAGCATTAAACATTGTCTTTGATGGTTCAAAACATTTGGTGATATATATATATATATCACCAAAATAGGGCTTTTGTAAATCATGTCTTATGTGCCTGCAAGCCCTGTGATTACATTCAGGAGCTTGGGCAAGTTATTGATCAAAACCAGCACTGGCATCTCAGCCTGCAATCCATAAGTGTGAGGCGTCAGGGCTGAAGATGTAGGGCATCCTTCATCTGCAAAATAACGTGACGTCAGCATTATTTCTCCACGTCTGGCTGATTTATTAAAATATCCATTAAAGGACAGGCTGTGTGGTCTGAGTGACGGGAGAGTTATGCGCTCGATTAGCGGCATTCTCTGCAGACGTCCCATTGGCCAACCTCGTCTGCGTTCCGATAATTTCTGATGAAAGACCCTTCGTTTCGCCTTATATGTTTATGAAAAATGCCAGCAAGATCACACAATAGAAGGGGCAGGAAGGTGCGCGATAATCACACCAAGAAACCCTCAGAGATGGAGGGTCAAAAGGATCTTAATTTTAAGTGAAATGTAGCTATTTATGCACATTTAAAACTGTGCTGCTTCTTGTCGGATGTTTCATTTAATTTGCCTGCAAAATTTTTAAATATATAATGACATGAAAAGGCCGTTTACACGACCGCTATACAAGTACGAGTACAGGTAGCCTACACTGAAGTGACGATTTGGATGTAATTTGGTACACGTGCAGGCCAGCGATGGGTATGTAAATGATTGGATTTGCTAGGAGCTGGCACGTCTAGTCATCAGACACAGAGGATGCCTCATAGACACATTAGTCAGCATTGGAGTTTTGGAGTGATGCCGTAACCAGGAGGCTTTGACTGATGGACTGAGTGGCATCATACAATGGTCAGCTATGAATCTTGGTTCTGCATTACCACGGATGACTGTCATGTGTGCGTTTCACGGCGCCGAGGAGAGAGGACCAATCCATCCAATGTTGTGGAGAGACACACTGGCGTTACTCCTCGTATCATGGTGTGAGGAGCCATAGGGTATGACTTCAGGTCATCTCTGGTAGTGATTTGGGGTCCCTGACAGCACAGTGCTACATCAGTGACATCCTGCATCTGCATGTCTTACCCCTCCTGTGATAGCACTCTGGTACAGTCTTTCAATAAGACAATGCCTGACCACACACGGCACGTGTGTCTATGGACTGCATGCACCATGTTGAGGTTCTCCCGTGGCCAGCCAGGTCCCCCGATCTTTCCCCAATTGAAAATGTGTGGAATCAACTCAGACCCAGTGCCAATCTGCAATATCTTGAGGGCCAGTTACAACAGCTGTGGGCCAACTTGCTGCAGGAGAGGATACAACGGCTGTATGACTCCCTGCCGAACTGTATGGCCACATGTATCCAGGCCTGGGAGGGTGGCACACCCTACTGACATGGGAGCAGCAGTGTGCCCATACTGCCAACTCTCACGTCCGTTTGATCTGATATTATAATCATATAGTCACATGACATTTCACTACCTGCAGATTAATTTCATTCGCCTGCATGCTTAACTTTTTTTGTTGAGTATTTGTTGAGTAATTTATATGTATATAATGATACATGCATATCATTATTTTAAACTGAGATTTTAGACAACCTCTTCCAACCACTATTCAAATGACTCTCTAATGCTAAAATTGCTTAATAAGCAGTGTGTTGTGCAGTTACTTGAAAGGACACACATTGCCGGGGTGATTTAAATTCAGGCCATATCCACGGCGTGCGAGGCGGTCCGGCAACACAAGCACGGCATTATGAGGCTCGGAAATAATTGTGAGGTCGTCGCGAAAGTCTTGAATGGGTCGTTTTAGTCTTGCCGTATATAAATCGGTGTGCGGTGCCTTCCATGCCAAATTAAGCTCTGCTCGCATAATTGACTTCGCAGAGTGAAGAGGAAAGTTAAATGCTAATGTGAATGCAATTTAGGTATCTGCTTAATGAGGGTGTCCAGCCTGAATTGCGTTTGCAGGCTGTGTCTAAGACTTCCAGGAGGAAACTCTAGCGGACTATAATTTAGCAGAATCATACTGCATGGGCCCAGTATTTGTGGTAATCCTCCTTCTTTCATGGCCCCATCTGTAAGTTTTCTGCCTGTTTGTCCGGGTACACGGCGGCTCCACGAATCCATGGCCGCCGACTCCGGGCAGCCATTGGCTGGGCCGGCTGCTGTAGCTCGTGGAGGTGAAAGGGGGACAGGAAGTGAGACGTGAGCCGAGAAGTTAACAAGGGCGCCATTCAGGGATCATGCCAAGAGGGCGGCCTGGATGGGGGGCGGGGAGCGGGGGGGGGAAAGGGTAAACAAATTATCGTAACGTGTCCCTGTGGCACGTGCAGCTTGAAACACGCTGCCGGCTACGGCAAAAATAAAAAATAAATAAATATAGTTGCGGAAATCATTTTCATTAATCACACAGTTCTGTTACGGCAGCCTCCGTGGACCTAGAAGGTCAGGCGAAGGTGTTTGAAAGTGCTTACCGTCGGCTTTCTCTGGGTTAAACTTAGCTTCGCTTTTAGCTAAATAAACTGAGATGGGATCTTTTATATGTTTTTCAGGTTAGCGATGCGGTAGACTCGTGGCTTAGCCGTGACAGACGAGAGCACCTGGCAGATAGACTGATGGAACCCGCGTGAACCTGGGAGGAAGTGGTGAGTCGACCGCCGCGCCTCGCGGCTCATTTTCTTTGTCGGAGTGCGAAGCCGCCCCACTAGCTAATTAAAAATACAACAGCTAGCTGATAAGTGCCGAGCTCTCTCTTCCTGACACGGTTTTTATATTCACAGTGACAGGTGAACACACTTCTGCCTGACGGAAAAGGAAAAAAAATCCTAAAAGTGTTGTTTGTGAAGACTTCCTGAATAAATAATCGAATTCCTATCTAAAGACGTTTACACAGCACGGGATTTCGCAGTTGTTTAAAATTTTATGACTAAGAGGGAGGCTGGCCGTATTTATATGTAAAAAATGATGAATAATGGAAACCCTCTCTAGGTGACGTTATTACTACGGTAAAATGGACCCTCAGACTCCATACCCGTGTGCCTGACCATCGCCCCTTAGATGGCACGTCAGTCTCACCTCCCAGGGAAGACGGTGGCGTGCCTTTAGGCGGCCTTCAGGCTAACAATGAGAGATTACAGTGTTGCCCTCATGATCATTAAAACTGGTTAAATGAGTCTCTGAGATATGGTAGGTGGTCTCTCCGGCGTCGTTCAGGTCAGTCCACGTGTGGTCCCTCTGCTGCTGTCACGGTTCCTGTACCTCTAACTGAACACCATACCATTATTTTGTGAGCACTTGACACCAAAAATGTTATGATTCAAATCCGATTTCCTGAGAATATACTGATTACATTTTTTCTGATTATATGTTAATTTTTTCTTAACATCACCATAATTTTTGCCATGACTGTAGCTTCTTTCATTTAGACTGTTTATCCTTATGGCCTGTTTTGTACACGTTACAGTATATTATTGTTATATTTTCCCATATTTAATACATGTATCTGTCCAGTTATGTGCTATTGAATAACTTCTGATTGCATTTACATCCCAGGACCATAGTAAATAATTACACTGTTCCAGGGGCGCCTGGAAGCAGATGTAGCAGCATGCTATTAGTGGGGGTATTGCCTTTTATTATAAAGTGTTGTGACTTTATATCAGCATTATTATTTGCTGTAGAGTACTGTGTGTATATTACGGTACTGAACTTAATGTCTTGCCTCTTCCCTGTAACAATTGAGATGTGGCTTCCAGTGGCATCAGTCCCAATGCTGATGACTGTTGAAGGATCGCTGTACTTCTGCTAATTGTGTATGCATATGAAGTGGTTCTGTGGCCAGCGCTTTTGCGCTACCGCTCTAGGGCCGGGGGTTTTCTCCCGGACTTCAAAGGCAGGCGGCTAGGTTAATTGGCAGCTCGAAATTGCTCAAGGTGTGAGCGTCCCCTGCCATGGAGCCCCGGAGCCTCCGGGACGTCCCTCACCTCGTGCCTTTTGTGTTTCCTGGGACGAACTACAGGCCCCCACTGACCCTGACCTGGATAAGTGACTCGAGGATGGATGGCATCATTACATTTAGCGCTGTCTCTTACATCTTTCATGATTACCGAAGTGAAAATATTTGACTTGTATCTTACGGCTAGTAATTATCGAAAAATCCACAAAGCTTTGCTAAAGAACTATTTGTTGCATATGTAAATGTAAAAGATTTAAAATATGCAAATCCACGCAAATCCAGGGCAGTTATTACTTGCATCTTTAAGCCTCGCATACGGCTGTCTGATTTCATTTTATTTCTGTTGTGTGGTCCTATATATTTTAAGTTAGCTATTTCAAGTCACGTATCACACTCAGTGCACAGGAATATCTCCCGTCAGGATCCCATTAACATTTAACATTAAAATTTAGCATTTTGGTTTAACACCTAGATGGAGGAGGAAAGCTTATGAAAAGTTAAAAATCAGATTTTGCCCATCCTGGGAATGGGGGGGGGGGTGTCTGTAAAATCTGTGGGAGGCTGCCACAGCAGTCTTGGCGGTTAACAAACATGTATTTTCTCCTCGAAACCATCCAGCCAGTGCTGATTTGCTTCTAACGGGGACGTTTTTTTTTTCTTGGGAAAATACTTTGCATTAAATGCATTACATGAACCAGAGAGGTAGCAGATGATCAGAGGCATTGCTTGCACTGTGTACGTATTGCCAGGGTGTGGAATGGCATGGGATGAGGCTTCCGGCGCTATCATAAGAATTTGATGTTAAAACGATGTGACTGCTAATTTGTTGTCTCATACCGTAATTTCTTGATTTTCATGCCGTTGTATCGTTTGAGTCAAATGAGAATGGAAGGAATAAGCAGAAAGGCGTCGACAAGCGGTGCTATTTGCAAACGCTGATTTTGCGGCGTCATAATTCTGGCGCCAAAAGGCGCCCCGAGTCTCGTCCGTCAGGAGATTACCCATCCGAGGAAAACAGACCCCGGGCAAAGTAATACGAGAGCCTTTCTAACAGTCTCCCCTTCTCGTGTGATTTATATGAAAGCGAGCGAGCTGGGACGCGCCACGTTGGATGCCATCTGAAGGCTCACCCGGTGACAGACCTTCTGGGGACAGAGTGTCATCTGGTTGAATCGTTTTGCACTGGTGCAGTTTGTATGAAGGAGTGATTCTGGGTAGCTGAGTGACTGGTCATGCTGCGTTTCCTGAAATTTTTCATATAAACATGCAAACCAAAGTCGGCACACAGAAAAATCAACTATCTTTCAACAAGTAAGTGACCCTAAGCACTCCACAAGGTTATGTAAGTACTCTATTATCTTGTAAACAAGTAAAGGGATGGAGAGCTGTGGCAGATGCCCCCCACAATCCCCCCCAACCCAAACCCTACAGAGCTGGTTTGGGATGAGTTGAATGGAAGAATAAAAGCAGATTTTGTGCCCAGTATCCTTCGGGACTTTCGGAGCATTCCAGGGGGCTATCTGGAAGTGGGTTGAAAGAATGCTAATAGTCTGCAGTGCTGTCTTCGTAGCAAAAGGGGGCTGTTTCGAAGAGTCAGAACTTGTTGATGTTCAACACTCTCGGTCATTGCAATATTTGATTATTACTTCAGTGCCTCAAGGCCTTTTACTATAAGGTGAATAACATAGGTACCGTAGAGACAAATGCATTAAAAGCAGGTGTGTCCAGACATTTGTCTGTACTGTATTGTACTGTACGTGTAGGTGTCCAATGATGGACTGGAATCTCATACAGGGAGGGCCTTATGCCCTTTGCTGGTTGAGAGAGCCCCCTGCTGACCAAGATTGATAGAAGGCTCTACTCAGTTTAGTAGGGTTAAAGTTCAGTTTAGCATCTCTGAGACATTTTCTATCAGAGTCAGGATGTGTTCATCTCTCCGTAGTTATGAAAAGTGATGTTCGAAACTAGATTTTCTTCAAATCTGCTCGACAAACTTAAAACGGTGTTTCTGAACCAACGTGACCCCAGTGTGTGACCAATTCAACTAAAAGCTTCTGGTCTTTTCTGGAAGCACCCCGAGGGACTTGAAATGGTGTTCAGGAAAGAAAAGTCAAACTAGACGTACATCTGTTTCGTTGGCCTTGAACTTGTAAAGCACATAAAAATGCATTATTAAATATGCTACAAGGAAGGTGGCATGCGTGGTCTCTTTGGCTGTAACCCTCCGAAAATAACTTACTTGTGCCTTACATTTTGCCATGACCTCACAGAGGAAACTACATATTATAAACGTATGGTCTCTGTGTCTTTGACATCGTGGATAGATTTAAAATATTTTAAGAAATGGAAATTTGCTTTATGTAATATTAATAATACTATTAATAATAGTTCCCTTTAAAACCAGATTTTTTTAATGTCTGTTGGTACTATGTTTGGCACATTATTCTTATTTAAGCTCTAAGTCGGTTTCTTCTGCATGTTTTATACCATTTTTAGGATAAACTAAATAGTTTCCCTAATATACTAGTGCACGGGTTTTCCCATGGTGTTGATGAATCATTTTTGTCATTTTAGTGTAAGAAAAGCTTAATAAAGGCATAGTTTGTATATGTAATTTCATGGTTTAATTTTCTGCTATTTATCAGCTGATGGTGTGAAAGTGTTAGTAGTTAAACTGGACATGTCAGATGTATGACACTGCCGGGCTGAGACTCAGTGGCCAGGGGGCCATTCTTACCTGTTAGGGGACTATTTTTAAATTCTGCAGTTTCACGCAGAAGCATTTTTTATATATTTACTTTCTTCCTGTTCAGACAATCTACCTATTAGATGAATTCATAAGACACTTCTGCTAACGGTACATGTCCCGGGCTCCCCCCCGAAGGCACAGTCCTTCCAGATATTTGCTGATGTGGTGTAAGAAGAAGCAAAATGAAAGCTGCGAGGTGATGGGCTGGAATGTGGCACGGCAAGCAGAGCACCTGGGCAGGGGCTGTGAATGGGGCCTTGCCTGGGGTAGGATGTGGCACAGCAAGCAGAGCACCTGGGCAGGGGCTGTGAATGGGGCCT
>JAODKN010000050.1:3017957-3028673 GCA_026774425.1 Petrocephalus zakoni | reverse complement strand
ATAAAAAAACAGCATTCAATTTAGCGTCTGGAGTGCAGGGATAGCTATTGGAATCTGCCATTCTGCTATAAGCAAGACTGAGACATCCCAGTTTGTTTGGAAGTTGTTTTGGAAGTTCCGGGAGTCTTCTGGAAATTTACAGCATATGCCTGAGGTGATGTCTGCATGCTTAGTGTTGGACACATGTGATTTTAATGACAAAGTGAGACCAGTCACTGATGGTCATTCACTGGTGACCGTTAACTGATTGTTCACTGATGATCATTCACTGATGACAGTTCAGTGACAGCCGTTAACTGATTGTCCACTGATGACCATTGACTGATAACCATTCGCTGGTGATAATTCACTGATAGCCAGTCACATGCAGCCAATGTCAGGGATCCTGCCTGTAACAACTGAAGGGGATAAAAACTGCGTTCTCCCGAGGGGGAGACCACTGAGAGACAGAGATATATAATGCAATTATGGCAGCTGACTGGCCAAGCAAGAGCTCCTGTCTGTGCTAAGCACTTTCTCCACGGAAGCTACAGAACTTTACGGGAGAAACTTCAGGTGCTTGAGATGAGCTGGTAAAAATCCGACTGTTCTTACAGTATTTCTCCAGTGTCCGACTCATGCTCCCTCAGAATATTCTGGTGAGAAACTCCTCCCGGCAATGATTTTGGCACAAATGGACTCAGGTCAGCACTCTGGCATAAGTGCCGGAGGACCAACAGCTTACCATTTGAGTTAGTTTTGGATCTTGTGCAAGTTTACGCATTTAATTTTGAGGGCTGGTTTGTCGCTTCTACTCTAGATTCTTTGTCTGTATAATAATGTGTATTGAATAAGGGCTAAAATACCAGTTATCAGCACATTAGAACACTGGGGGTGCTTCAGTTTATGTGAATAATCTAATAAAAAATTGACATGAAAAAACAAATAAAAAGTACACCTAAACACTTTGCCTCTTATTCAGACATCACGCTACTAGGGTAATATCTAGGCCAGATTAAAATCCCATCCTCTTTAACCAGCATCTCATCTATAGGAACCAATTCAAGTTTTTGATCTTGAAAGTAAGGAAACTGAAAATAATTGATATTATTTTTATGATTTGTATTATTTTATTTTTAAGATTAAAATTGTACCGATCCGTCTGTGCTATAGCTTGATTATTGTCGGTTGATACTAGTTTAGATGGAAATATTTTATTTAAACCAAAATATTTTATTGAAAACGAAATGAAATGAATATAAACAGGTCGTTAAAAATGTAATTCTTTTTTTAGGTTAAGAAGAGTATTGGTAGCATTAAATTCTGCAACAATATTCATTCTGTATGTGATGATAGAGCGCTTGTGGCTATTAGCGGGAGGTTTTTTCATAACCCAGGTCTCCTACTCATACCTCGTCGTTAGGGGTTCTGTAATCAGCGGCCCGGCTCTGTGCTACATCCCGAATTAGTGTCCGGTGGCTTACAATCCCTGGTGGCTTGGTGTCTGGGTTATAGGTGAGAAACTAAAATCGACAACACATATCCTATCGAAATACTTAACATCTGTAAGAATTATGTATTTGAAATTGCTGGTGAAATTTGATATAATGCAATGTCTTAAATCTCAGCTGTTTATAAAAAAAGACTCTGCATAGCGTGATTTTGGAAGAGGACTCAGGCTGTCCTTTATTATCTAAAATTAAAACGTGCTACAGAATAGACATTTACTACGTACATTGCAGATAGATAAGATTATTTCACTGATCATAATAATAATGTTATAAGTAATCAGGCTAATAACAAGACTGTGATTCTCACAAGCAAATTTATGATTATTTCCTGATGGAATATTTCAATAAGCAATTGCCCAATGCCAGATCAGCATAGGGCTTATGAATCAAGGGCAAATTTAGAAACTGATTTGAAAACTCCACATACAAATGGATCCAGAAATGAAACGCAACCCTCACAATTTCACATGCTAAGGCACTTGTAGTGATCATAGATACAGCAAAATTGCAAATAAACTGATTTACTTTATAAGTGAGGCTATATAAACTTCATATTGAATCCCATATTAAAAACCTCATATTAAACCCCAAATAAAAAATGCATATACTTTAAAGTGAATAGTAATTTTTTACAATTTTTACATTCTCAAGTCAGTGCAGTTGCACTAGTAATTAACACTGAAGCTTTAAAAATATTGTCTGATTATGAAAGTATATGACAGATGGAAAGCAGAACAGTATTTCCAATTGTATTTGTAGAGTACGTGCAGTTGTGTTTAGCCCTCAGCTTTACTGAATTATAGCATGGCGACATGATTAGTGCAGAAGGCTGCTGTATGTATTTCATATTATTTGTAAATTATGTTTTTTTTCTATGTTATGTTGTCAGAATTTCTTCCTTGCACTGCCGGGGTTACGGGTTCATATCGGATTATGGAAGATGTACAGATGGACATTTCAATCCACTTGTGAAGTATTGCAAATACAAGCTGTTCATTTCAATGTGGTTACTGCAAGGAATGACCCAAGCTTCAGTTTCTGAGGTGATATTGTTTAGATTTACATCTTTTTATTTAAAAATGAGCTGTACATGATATTTTCTTAGTAGTTAAATAAACCTGAAGCTGGTAATGGTTCAGGTTCTGGTGGTAGCAGATAAAGGGCAGTCATTTGTTATAGACTGCTACTTAAACAAATGTTTGTCTATAAAAAGAGTCAATGGCTAAATAAACTATATAATGCCTCTCTTGGGATTAATCAATCACTTGGAAAGCTGTGCATGTCAGTTATATTTGTTTTATAAGTAACCTTTGGGACAGTAATGGGGTAATAAGTTATAGGCTAACTGAGCTGCTTCTACAAGATTGTTCTTCATCTAAAATAAACACCTGCGGTCTCTGGGTCCTGTTTTTCCTGATGCAGTAACATGCCATTTCCACTAGGTGGTGCTGCGCCTTCATGCAATTTGCTTTAAGGCCTCATTCTTCATGCGGGAATGGGAAATACCTGCCGTTCAGACTACAGGATAGTGTGTTTTTTTTCGCCTATAGTAATTACTGGATTGTGATAAATTTTATACGGAATGTTACTTTGTCCTTATATAATAAGTAAAAGTTGTTTCACCAAATAATTCATAAGCATGGTTATGCCAAACGTAACACATTTCTGGCTTAAGAAAAAACCTTATTGCGTATATAAAAATGTGTAAATGTTGTATTTCCTCTGTAAACCAGCAGGTGGCAATGGTGTGCTATGAACCACCCATGATAATATAATAATACCATTACTGCCTAAAGTATGTACTCATGCTTTACCCAAAACTGGCAGGCTTATAAATGAAGAAACAACTCAAGCTTTTTATATGTTACTGTAGTAGAAAAATACTTATGTATTCTATTTACAACAGTAAAGAAACAACAGTGTAATCATTTTAAAAGCCATTTTTAAAATTGATGTCAGTTTAATGGTCTGTTTGCCTCTGGTGTTGTGGCCTTCCTCTAGCAAAAACTCCTTAAAATGGCTATCCCTCCAAAACTTAAACCTGCTTTTTGAAAACCATTAATTTTCCTAGTGAATCTTAATAATTACTCTGACGTTAGTAAGCAGTATGGCGGGATGCTTACTGTAGTTACATGATTCGCATCACTGGCTATGTGCTTTCGCCTGAGCTACTCGTTATTGTGGAACTGAAGTCATCTCGACCCATTTGCCTCATTGGGTTTCTGTGAATCGGCTGGACTGCCTGCTTATTCTCCGGAGGCCTCGCGGGTCTCCGCATCAGCCAGCAAACATCATGAGATTGCAGTACTGGGTCTGTCAGCCTCAGCCTTACATCTTCACATGGGGTGGAGCGCAGCGTACCGACTGACCGACACTGCGAGATCTGGGCGTGCTCCAGTAAGATCACATCGATATCCGTGCTCCCACCACCCCTACCTTCTGGATGACGGCTCGCCCCCGAGGGCACTCTTCCTCAGGTGGGGTGGGCTGGCGAGTCGTGTTGATGAAAACCCTGGTCCGACACTGTGCACTAGCCAAGTAGAGACGTGCCCACCCCCAGGGGGACCTGACATCGGCACTGTGGCTAGGAGGCATGCTGCTTTGAGACGATCTGCCAGATATGGGTGGAGCTCTTGTGTCTATCTCTACTGTGCTGGAAGTCTGCTTCGAATTTTGAGCATCAGAGCAGGATGTGGGTATTTCATGAGGAGAGGGGTTGGTCCCTCGGTGTTTAGACGATGTTAAGGGCACTACAAGCCGTGCCTGGTATGCGAGCAGTCAGACAAAGGGCTCTTTCTATTTACTGTGCCCCAAGCAAATACTAATGCCATGAATGAATGTAGAGCAAAAGAAAACTGCGTCCTTATTCCTGAGCTCCTTACAGCCGAGTGTATCTATGATACATAGCATCTCCAGTCAACTGCATCTAAGCTCAACGGGTAACAACAAACTCATGCTAAGTGCTAGCTTACCAATGCAGGGTGTGGCACAGAGAATCATTATTTAAGTCTTGTGGTTGCATGTTTTAGCTTGGCAGGATTTAAGTGCTTATGGCTTCAGTTTTATCTTAAAAAGTACTACTTGAGTTGTATTATTAGCATTGAGCTATGGATGAATATTTATTATTCATATTTGAATATTTGATATTTTACCTAGAGTGGGGGTGGCCAGTCTTATCTGCAAAGGGCCTTTAAGTCAGCTGCTCAAACCCAGGTGTGAGGACTCTTCAGCCAATCAATCTTCTAATTAGTAATCTAATCAGCAAAAACCCACAAACACAACAGCCCTTTCTGGATAAGACTGGCCACTCCTGACCCAGAATCGCTTTTTTGACTTCCAAATATCCAGTCAAGCGGCTACATATTTGTCTTTTGAAGCAAGTTACTTAGTCAGGCGGTAAAAACAACAATGTCCCTGCTGGGAGGTGAACTATCAACCTTTTGTACAAGTCTTTAACTACTTTGCTAACCTGCCTGACCACCTGCAATTAGAGATGTCTTTGTCAGTAGCAGACAGTCTGGTCCTCTGACTTTATGCTGCTTGTGGGGGTCCCCGACTTCCGAGATGCGTTCCGATAACCTCATCATAACTTGAAAATATCGTAAGTCGAGAAGGGCTTTGAAACACTAAAAACACAGTTTCACTATCACTATCATCATCGTAAGACTGAAAAATCGTAAGTGGAACCATCGTAACTCGGGGACCATCTGTATTCTCCCAAAGGAGCCAAGTTGTAGCAGGATGGCCCGAATGCAAGACAACAAATTCTGCCCGTGGTTGTCAGTCACACGGTTAATTACATCTTATTATACTGAAGTTCATCTACTTTACTTTACATATATCATTGGGATACCATGATTACCGTGATTAGCAGTTATACATATTCATGAGGACATGTGCTGGCTTTTCTGCTTACAATCCTTAGGTCATGTTTGAGGGACGTACAAGTAATGGGATTACTGGTAAATTTCCAGTTAGACCCTTGGATCTGATATGGAGGTCATCTTGTGTAAAAAGATCCAGTGAAATATGTTGTCCCTGAAACAACAATACTTTCATTGAACAATGCTCGTTTGCACCTTCTTAAGGATTATTCCATAAACTAAAGCGAATGAAATTACTCTCACAAAGCTTAATTAAAGTCACGGCGTTACGTAATTACCCGTGTTTCTCTTGTAACTCTTGTGTCGATGGGGTTAACATTATTAATTTATGTTATTGTGGGTCTTCAGCAGCATTCACTTTAGCATGTCTTGTGTGTTTGTTCCATAAAAATGAAACTCGATAGGCATCGGTTAAGCAATTTTGGGTTAATATTGTCTCCGATCATTACAATGAGCCATTGTGGCCTGTTGCCAGTCTGAAGATTTGCTAGCTAAATGTCTGTCACCACCTACTCTGGTGTGCTTGAAAGGGTTCATTAGTCTTAGCAAATGTTTAGTATAGAAGTCGGTCCAGCTTACAGTAGAAAGAATAGCAAGACACACCTTCAGTCCTTGTCCGTTATATTCAGGAAAACTAAATGAATGATGATACTGGCCATTTGGTTCACTTATTTTCAATCAGCACTATAACGACAGACTTCAGAGTAGCTACAAATTATACTACAGCCATACAAAGTCGCCAACAATTATCAGAGGTATGCTCACAACTGTGATCATTCCCAGACTGGGAGGCGATGACAAAGGAATAAGAAAAAGAGTTTTTTAGTCATTAAATTTTCAAGTTGATGAGTTTGTCAATAGCAGCACGGCTGAGATATGATTAAGTTTCTGACTGAGTGAATTTTTGGCACAAGTGTTGTTTTGTATTTCATTCGCTTGCACAGTTCCAGGGGTTGTACCCACATCTGGTTTTGTTCAACGTATTAAAGAAAATGTATGCTTAATACATATTACACAATGAATGTGGTGCATCCTACATTTAAATGAATGTATTTATAGACCATTCGCTATAGCACAGTTTGGTGCCTCAGCAAAAAGGCCAGGTCCATGCAATTTAGATAAACCAGAGTCAGAGATTTTGTGTGTCTCCATGGTGATGGGATGTTTGCTATATCCCATACCTTTACATTAGCTAGACCACAAAGGTACCTCTAGGAAGTGTTCCTTCAGAGTGTAGAGATAGTTTGGGGTACATCAGGCATGTCTGTTTGCGATCCCCTCGAAATGGTCCAGGTCCCCCTTGAAATTTATTTCTGGCTATGGGCCTGGAGTAAACTGAGATGGTTTGCAGAGAATATGCTTGCGCAACTCACCCACACACTCCTCTAATCCAGTGTTTTCCAATCCGGTCCTCGGGGTCTGGTCCATGGTATTGCTTCTTTCAAGCCAGAGGGCCAGATTGGGAAACACTGCCCTAAAACAGGGGTCTCCAACTCTGGTCCTGGAGAGCTACTATGCGGTAGGTTTTCTATCCTACCTGGCTCCTGATGATTTACCTGAGAACTGGTGTGGCTCATCAGAAGCCAGGTAGGATAGAAGGCTGTCTGACCTCCAGGACCAGAATTGGAGACCCCTTGCACTAAAGGTATCAAATAATGCAGTAACGAAAATTTTAGAGTTAATGTATTTAGTTATGCACTGGTGGCCATTAATGGACACAGTATTTATGAGTACAGATCTACTGAAATATAATGTGGCAGTTTAATTAATTACAAGTTCTAATTAGGGTTTTTAATTACATACTGATTTGATGGAAAAGAAAATGTTTTGAAGTCCTGGGTGATGGGAACGCTTAATCTGCATTCACCTTGACCAGCTGACCTTTAAAGGCTCATTCTGTCCAATAAGAATGCATTTAGCATCGGCCCTTTTGTTATGTCACATTTATGGTTATCGCTCTGTTCCGCTCGGAGCGTGTCGTCTTTTAGTGCTAACGGCTCCAGAGGTAACCCGTGGTTCCGGTTTTGGTTAGCTGTCTCTGGAGTCACTTGTTTATGCATTGGGCTGATGAATACTGCAGTTAATTTTCTTCTTGACCGCACACAATAAATAATCCGGAGCTATAACTCTTTCAGGCGAGCGCCAGGAAAGCTAAATATGCCTGATTGCTTCCTAAGCCTCTGCATCTTGTAACGGAATATGGCTGCCGGTGGGAGAGGGCCGGGGCTAGTAGGCGTCTTGTCATTCTCTCTCTAGTCATGTTTTTATCCCCGCCAGCTTGTTGTCCTACGTTCCTCATAACATGTTCAAGACACGCTGTCTTTGCGGTAACGTCACAATCGCAAGCCAAGTGGTGCACACATTACAGATTCTGCACCGCGTGTCTGCTGTACATTTCAATACAAAAAGCCATTAGGAATGACAGCACATATCAGACTTGGTGATAATAGGGCAGATTCACCAGATCCTTCATTTCAATCTGAATTCAGGAGATAAACCTGTCACACTCTTGCCTCGGTTGTTACGCTTGCAGTTTCCAGTACTTTTTCCTTTCAGCTATTAAGATGACTAAAATAAATGAAATGTATCATTATTATGCTTGTTGTTGTTGCTGTTGTCACCTAAAAGGGTTCGTGAAAGGTTTGAGGGCTCACAAAGGGAAAGTGCACGAAAACGGCTGATTCTTAAGAGGGAGAATTAACGCTCATTACGTCAAAATCCCCTCGGATAGTTTAAACAGAAAGCCGAAAGCAGTTTTGGGGCATTTACAGGTAGCTATGAAAAACAAGATGTCCTGAAGGATACGAAGCTAAATAAAAAAATAAAGGCAGGGGATGGGGAGGGTGCGTTATGGTGATTGCCGATAAAATGCAAATGAGCTGTAAAAAGGAAGGGGGAGGGACCAACGGTACCGTGCTGGGCCGGCGAATGGGAGTGTAGCCAGCAGTAGATTGGTGGTACTCATTACCGCTGGGGGGGGGTGCCACTCGGCAGGGGGCAAACCAGAGGGAAAAGGGCGATGCGCAGTGCATACTGTAACAGCGCCTGGAGAGGTGGTCTAAGCGTTCCCCCCCCCCTCGTGTCTGGAAAGGAAATTCACGTTTAGTTAATATTCACGGTCTGTGTATGAAAGACCTTTTGCGGAAGAAAACAAAAATGAAACGGGTCTAATTGTCAGCCTCTGCCACCCGAGTGTTGCCATTTTTATTAGCAATGCAATTATTTTCTCGGGTCCCATTCTGTTAAACGGCAGCTGATTCGAGAAAATAATTAGGATCCTCTTATGTCACAAAGGAATACATGGGTGCTTAAGTAATGCCAGCTGCAGAGGAATTAAGTAACTGAGTAACAGTAAGGAACACGTTATGACTTTTAAGGACGTTTTGTATGTAGTGATAAAACATGTCTGATCACCATCAGTAAGTACAATAACCTTTAAAAAATGCCACGTTTATTTTAGTGGTGCTCATAATGAGCAGGGAATTCATTAATGTCCTGAAAATGGCGGCACGGTGGTTGTTCCCCACCTCGGGGCTTGCTGGTACCACCCCAGCTCGGGGCCTGCTGGTACCACCCCACCTCGGGGCTTGCTGGTACCGCCCCAGCTCGGGGCTTGCTGGTACCACCCCAGCTCGGGGCTTGCTGGTACCACCCCACCTGCTGGTACCACCCCACCTCGGGGCTTGCTGGTACCGCCCCACCTCGGGGCTTGCTGGTACCGCCCCACCTCGGGGCCTGCTGGTACCACCCCACCTCGGGGTCTCCGGCTGTGTTTCTGTTCACACTCCAACACATGTATCAGGTGACCAGGTGATGAGCGACCGTCTTTAGTTTGGAAAGCCCTTTCACTGTGGCCCCTGTCTTAGACCCTTATTCTGCAGATGCTTTTAACCAAAGTGTAGCATAGCTGAGAAATCATTGTCAGACAGTCCCTGGAGGAATTGGGGCCCTCACTCAGGGGGCCAACAGTGACATCAATTTGCCAGCCACAGGGTGTGAATCACATACACGCGGTCCTTCCCATTGGAGGGTATGCATGCTAACATATTTGCATCCTGGCTGTTTCTGTAAATGCCAGTCATCGTAAATAATGAAGGATCAATCGTCATTGTTGATGCACCACAGCACACAACGAGATGTGTCCTCTGCTTTTAACCCATGTGACATTGTGACACAGCAGAGGGCAGCTACGTGAGCACCTGGGGAGCAGCGGTACTTGGTGGTGTACGTCTTAAGTGGTATAATCAACTTAATAGTGAACTTCTCCAGTACAACAGTGAATATATACCTTAATGACCTTTATACTTTACTCGGGTCTGTGATGGGTCGATTGCTAATACATTCTTAGTTGATTGCGAGACCTCTAACCCCCCCGTCCCCCAGTCCAGCAAAATGTATGGATCCCCTCCCCAGATTATTTTATTTGTTCAAGTTAGAGACCAGTGCTTTATCTGGATAAAGACAATTATATCAAATTTAGTGGTAGCTATATTAGGCAAGGCTGCCTGCCGAGTGAATAGAAACGTAAAGGACGCATCTCTGTTATTTACCGACATTTCGGTGGCGTCGTGTAGTGTCCCACTGCTCATTTGCTACCATATATGTTGCCAGTTTCCAGTGATAAAAAAGTATTTTGCCCTCTGTGTACCACCTCAGTTATACTGCTCTGTGTAATAGGCCGGACGTGCTGATTTTCTCCAGGATGTCGGAATTGATGCAGTATGTCCGTGAGAAGTCCGAGCAGACTAAATGAGACTGTCCGGCTTGTTTGTGCAGGTCCTACCTGATGGCTCTCTCCCTTCAGGGTCCCTCGATAGTTGATATTATAACCTGCCAGATGTCTGCCTGACCCTCTGTTTCATGATCCACTATAATTCACACTGAGAACTTGAGTATGGTTCAAAATATTCAGCTGCCAAATTAGCAATCAGAGTCAATAATTGTGCGAGTGGATGGTGCATTTGCTTATTGTGTTAAAGGAGAATTTATTATGTTAGAGGAGAATTCTATTGACCATCACCTTGCAAATCCAACCCTATTTTAGGAAAAGTGTGTTGACAAGGCCCTTCAAGAGAGAACTGGTCCTTCGTTTTATGATCAGTTTCCCCTGTTAAAATCATGAAGGCACAAATTATTATTGTGCTTGTAGAATGCTTAGTTTGTCAGTTCCCATCATGCATATTGGCTGTGTCTGAGTTTTTAAGACAACATTCCTGATATGTGCTATCAGCATTAAAACCTCCAACAAGCTTGTGTGATTGTATCCACGTGCTATTCCGGACTACCAACAAAAGGCTAGCTAGTTTGAGTCCCTGGGCAAGTGCCGGTGATCCGCATCAAAC
>JAODKN010000050.1:2999501-3012444 GCA_026774425.1 Petrocephalus zakoni | reverse complement strand
GCAGGCAGGCAGCCAGGCAGCCAGGCAGGCACACAGACAGACAGGCAGGCAGACAGACAGGCAGGCAGCCAGGCAGGCAGGCAGGCAGGCAAACAGACAGACAGGCAGGCAGACAGACAGGCAGGCAGGCAGACAGACAGACAGGCAGGCAAACAGACAGACAGGCAGGCAGACAGACAGGCAGACAGGCAGGCAGGCAGGCAGGCAAACAGACAGACAGGCAGGCAGACAGACAGGCAGGCAGACAGACAGACTTTATTTATCCCGAAGGAAATTTAGGTGTCCAGTAGTTTATACACAGTATACACACACATAGGCACATGGACCTATGACATTCACGCACACATAAATACTTAAAAAAAGGAAAATATCAAGAAAATAGCAATAATAATAACAATAACTGTGTGCCATTACCATAAGGAAAAAAATATAATTCTGTGCAATTACAGTAAAGTTAGATATAAAAATTAAAATAAGTTAGATATAAAAGTTAGACATAAAAATAAAAATTAGGCATCCAGATGGAGGCATTGTACAGAGGGCAGTGTGCTGTACAGGCCTAACACTTAAGTCTATCACATTTCTCCCCTCCCATGTGGAATTGAAGAGCTGTATGGCCCTAGGGACAAAGGACCTTCTGAATCTGTCTGTTGCATGACAGAGACAGGAGCCTACTACTGAACATGCTCTTCTGTTTGGAGAAAGTGGTGTGCAGTGGGTGTCGGTCATTGTTCAGTATTGAGAGCAGTGTGCTCAGGGTCCTCTTATCTGCAACTGATGTCAGTAACTCGAGCTCCATGCCCACCACAGAGCTAGCTTTCTGTACCCACCCCAGATGCAGACTCAGCAATGGCGAGGCCTTTATCAGTAATGGCAGTAGTGGCAGAGTCATCAAAACGGTTATAGAAATAATTTAGCTGATTTGCTCTAGCCGCATCATCCTCTGCCCTGGTGCTGTTCTTTCTGCATCCTGTAATCTGCTTCATCCCCTTCCATACGTCTTTGATGTTGTTTTCTTCCAATTTCCTTTCAACTTTCCTCCTGTAAGACTTCCTTTCCTCTTTCAGACGCTCTTTGAGCTCCTTCTGAACACGCCTTAGTTCAGTTAAGTCACCATCCTTAAACGCCCTCTTCTTCTTATTAAGGAGATTTTTCACATCACTGGTCACCCAAGGTTTATTATTAGAGAAGCAGTCTTTGTGGGAACTACAACTTCCATGCAGAAGTTCAGGTAGTCCATTGTGCAATGTGTGACCTTCTCTAGATCCTCTCCATTCTGTAGCACACTCCAGTCAGTGGATTCAAAACAGTCTCTCAAGGCCTCTTCTGCTTCTGGTGTCCACTTGCTGAAGGTGCGTGTAGCAACCTAATAGCAAAACAGTAAGAACAGAACTGTCAGTCAAAAAAATCATGACACTTAATAAGACAAAAAAGTTTGTGCATTAGTCATGTGATTGCTTGTTGATGGACTTTTAATATGAAGCCAATAAATTTTCATAATTCCCCTTTCTGTGAGCACTGCGTGTGTATGGAGGTCATATCATATATCATGTATATATTACACGGGGGGGACCAAACATCCCTACAATGTGAGAAAAACCTGTTTTTCTGACATTGTGGGGACCATTGTTTTCGGTTATATAAAAAATAAGTGTTGTATTTTGTTACTTATGGTTAGGGTTAGGTATAGGTTAATGTTTTCATGGTTGGGATTATGGTTTTTCCCAAAGAAAGGAATGACTGGATAGTCTCTACAAAGATATATAATATATATGCATATATATTGATGTTAATATGTAACAAAGAGGAACATTAGATTAAAAGCAGATGGAGGCAAATTCCAATTAACACTTTGACTAATGAAAGTTAGTGATAATTACTGTTTGCTGTCTTGATGTTCCAGTGTAGTGGAGATCCTCACTTTTTAGTTTATTGTGATCTGATACTGGGGCAGATGTTCTCAGCTGGTGTATAATTATCCATCATCAATTGGTCTTCTATATATTGTCTGATACAAGGTAACCATTATGGTTTGTAATACTAAAGTACTACACTAATATGATTAAGGTATCCTGAAAATTAAACCCAGCCCAGAAATATAAATATCCATTTGCAGCTGCGAATTAACTGCATTAAACTGCAATGAGATTAAACAGTGTATTAAAGGAAAAATAACTTCAGATAAAATGGATCTGGATCCTCAGATAAAATAGTGCTTATTGAGTTTTGAGTGTGGTTTTCTAATTACACTTTGATTGTCTTATATAAATGTGAAACATATGCGGAGGTGTACTGCAGGAGTAACGGTTAAGCGCTGGTTAATCTGTGCTTATATTACTATATGCTTACTATATTGCATATTGCTTATATTTCATAGCTGTAATTTTTTATAGAATGATACTTTTTACCCCATATACTCTTTTATTGTAGTTAAAAGCAGTAGTTTTGCTATTTGTTGACTCTGCACGCTAAAGGCCAGTTAGCTTCCTATGCTGTGGTATGCTGCAGAGACTTGTTGGCGAGACATGAATTACGTTGACGATAAACACAACTTTAAGGCCACATAAAGCATAAAGGTGCACACAGCTACACAGTGGATAGGGGGTCAAGCGTGATTAAAAGCCGTATGCCCCCCAAGTGTGGTCTCATGTAAGAATGGGGCGTCTGGAATATCTAGCAGTTTGTTATTGCGTAAAAAAAAGTTTGCAGAATATAACAGCAGCTAATAATTCTGTCAGGTGCACGTATTTTCCTTTTGTTACCGTGGACTGTAGATCTGTTAGCTGGTATAAAATACCCTGATACAGTTCCTGATATTCCCTGATATTCCCTGTAATTCTGTCAGTGGTAAATAATGACCAGCCTTGCTTTCTTCTGTAAACTGCTCTTTTGGCGACAGGATATAGTTATACAGTTCATACGGATTCTAGCTATATTTGCAAGGGTGCAAATAAAATGCAAATGTTCATCCTTTAAATCGGCCGCTTCATCAAAGGATTAACGGTGTAAGGAGCTAACAGCTTGTTAGCTTGCGTTTCTTGATTATTCAGGCTTGCAAAATGTTCCAGACCGATTCCAGGATGTGTAACATGTGTAAAGTTGTAGTATTATAATATTCCTAAGATGCACTGTTTCGCAGTCATGTGGGAAGGGTCGAGCAGCTGTCAGAGCATTAGCATTTTTAGCATTGTTAGGTCCGGCCTTCAGGCTGTGCCCTCAGCTCGGATCAAGCCTGTCATACAGGATCTCAGCAGGACACATTAGGATGTGACAGTCTTAGGATGCTCCGTGTCCTTAACTCGGGCTAGCATATGCAGGCAACAATATTATTTATTATAATTTTTAAGCTAATTAAAGTTCCAGTTTTTTTGTTTTTTTTTTTTTACGAGTGATGCTTGAAATCCATTAGGTAAAGTTAAGGATGAACACTTGCGTGGTTTTAATAACTTATCTCCTTCACTGTAAATGACATTAATGTCTGCTATAATGCATTTAACTTTGCCTTTCTTCGTTTGTGTATTTTTATAAATGTCAAGCATATTCCGTTTTGCTGAACACATTCTTTCTGATGAACCGCGTGCTTCATTCTACGCACTTGTGAGTTTTTTTTTCATTTTATAGACACATTTTCTAATAGATGTTAGACTGGCCCTCCGCTTAATCATTTAAGAATGTACCTTGTTCTTATGTTAAATTAAAGTGTCATTTTGGATTTCTTTTTTAAGTTTTCTATATCCAGCCTATTTGCCCTTATCTTGGAGCATATGGAGGACTTAGAAATCTGTCAAAACTGTTCTTTCTGAAATTAATTATTGCAATTATTTTTTCGTCTTTTTAAAATTTTACACAGGAAAGGCATTTATATTTCATTCTCTGCAATATCGCTTTGTCTGTTTTTCACGTATTTTATCCAACCATCTTCTAACAGCTTATCCAAGTCAGGGTCACCGGGAGGCCTGGAGTCTATGGGGTAAACCCGGAATGGGACGGGGTACACATGGGATAGGATTGGGTACCCTTAGCCAGGATAGGATGCACCCCAGAGAGGACGAGGTGCATCCTCAGGGGAGTGCTGCACACCCTGTACAGGATGAGTTATGCCTTGGATGGGATGCCCTAGACAGGATGGCAGTCCATAGCAGGGTGCAAATACAGGTAGGGCTTTGAAACACCAAAAACACAGAAAAAGGTACTCGCTCTAACACTGAGACAACTGATCTCTGTGGATCGCTGGCGAGAGTGAGGCATCTCACAATGCGGGAGATGCGTACATCTCGGCAGCGTGCCAACTCCTCAAACCGCGTACGCTGCTACTTTTGCCAGCCGCGCGAAATTTAAGATATTTTTACAGTGTTGTGGTATCACTGTCGTCATCGTAAGATCGAAAAATTGTAAGCCGACCCATCGTAACTATCTGTACACACTATAAGAAATGCATAGCTGCCCGGCGACCTAACAGCATGTCGTTGGGCTGTGGGTAAAAACCCGCGTAACACAGGGGGAGCATGCAAACTCCAAACCTGCAGTAGAGATGCAGTTTGAAGCCCCACCCCTGGAGGTGTGGGGTAGCCCTGCAGAAACCCCCACTGCCCAATGCCCCCCCCCCCAAGATGCTTCCTTTTAGGGGGCCCGCTGTACCAGTGTACCAAACAAAAACTGTAATGTCTAATATTTCTCCCAAGGCAGTAATATTTTCATACACCATTCACCCTTTTAAAGGCCTATTTAGAAGGCAGTAGATTAAGGAGCATGCTGTAGCATGAATGTTTTTGCACTTTATGGCTCTGTAATCTTATTTTTTTGATTAATGTTTATGGAGATTGGAAGGTAAAGGATATATACTTGTACTACTGAAGTAAAAATGATCAATATCCTTAAATGGAAGTATGTTCTACTTGATTTTCTGTCATGACAGGGGACAGAACTATGACATCTCATATTATTTTTCTGAATCGGTATTTACCGTCACTGATCATATGCAGGGATTGGGACACCTGGTCATGCCCCTGGATTTGAGCGTTGAACGTCACCTTCCCAATTTACTCAAGGAATGGCTGCCGTCAGTGTGCTTCTCTCTAATTGGTTTGGTGTAGCTCAGAGGCCTTTGGAGCTATGTAAGCAGACCCGTTGACAGGGTTTTTAGAAAAACACCCAACAGGAAGTTGGGGAGTGGAGGCTGTCCTTATCGGGATCCGCTGGGATTGTAGTTCCGGCCTGCCTCGCGCTCAGATATCCGGATTTGTGCACTGCGCTCATAATGAGCACAAGCCCGGCGGTGGGCCAGTGTAGCATTGCAGTGTTTCCTGAGAAAGCTAACGGTGAGGAATTCACAGGTATGCCCGGATCTTCAGAAACTCAACAGGGAGGTCTGCCTTTCCTTTCCTTGCAGCATGGTCTCAGTGTGGCGTCCGGTTTCCCAGCTCTGAATTGGTAGGGTGTGCAAAAGTTCTGTCACAACCTTTCATCCGTTCTATCCTGTTAATATCCGGAACCACCCGCATTCCCTTACTAATCTAAGGTCTTTTCTACACTGCTCGAAACTCCCGCAAAACTTCTAAACTCCCACTAGCATCAAACACGTTCCACCCTGTACTTGCTGTGGTGATGTAGATCGTTCTGTTCTTCCCTCTGCAGCTCTGCTTTCTCATGAGGAAGGTTATTTTCATTTGATGAAGGCACAGCGTGAATGTTCATCAGAAGGAAACACACATTAAGGACTATCAAGATGATAGACGTCTCCAGTTCTGGCACCTATCTTTATATCACTATACATCATCTATTTCACAAGCCCAGTTGCTGGGATAACCTTGGTGATGAATTTTTACCTTATTAATATTACTGGTTCAGGGCCACAAGTGAAAATTTCAAGACAACAAATTATTATTATTATTTAAATACATATACTCATCAGTCTCCATAAGTGTTAATATATGCAAAATCTAAGCCTTTCTAACATGCTAGTAGCATGAGAATTTCATGTTATCGCACACCCAGTTGTTCTGGGGGATTCAAGATGGCGCCGGTGTTTGCGGCTCCTCGTC
The DNA here is from genome assembly GCA_026774425.1 of Petrocephalus zakoni. Classification (NCBI taxonomy): domain Eukaryota; kingdom Metazoa; phylum Chordata; class Actinopteri; order Osteoglossiformes; family Mormyridae; genus Petrocephalus; species Petrocephalus zakoni. The sequence continues at coordinate 3,006,403 of JAODKN010000050.1, read as the reverse complement.
TGTCGCTCCCAAGTTCCTTTGTGTTTATATTGATTTTAACTCATGTTTTTTAGTTTTCTTTTAGTTGTTTTTTAGTTGTCTTTTAGTTTTCTTTTAGCTATCTATCCGTCTGCTATTTGGTCTTAGCTATATTTTTGTATTTTATGTCTTACTTGCTTTTATTGTTCCAGTGTACAGCACTTTTGTGTCAGCCATGGTTGTCTTAAAGTGCTTTTATAAATAAAGATGGTATGGTATGGTTATACTCATTAATTGACATTAATTAACAAATGACATTTGTTAGGACAAAAAACAAAACACCTCAGGGGGCCTTGAGATGAAGCACTGAGTATGAGCCGTAGACACTCACTGGCCACTTTATTAGGTACACCTGTACAGCTCAATGTACAGAATCATGCAGATACAGATCAGGAACTTCATGGGACAAGTTGAGAGAAAGGCAACAGTAACTCAAATAACCACGCGTTACAACCAAGGTGTGCAGAAGAGCATCACTGACCATACAACATGCCAAACCATGACAGAGATGGGCTACAGCAGCCGAAGCCCACACCGGGTGCCACTCCTGTCAGCTAAGACCAGGAAACTGAGGCTGCAGTGGGTCACCAAAACTGGGCAATGGGAGATTGGAAAAACATTGCCTGGTCAAATGATTTTCGATTTCGATTTTCTGCTGCAACATTCAGATGGTAGGGTCAGAATTTGGTGTAAACAACAGGAATGCAGGGCTCCATCATAACTCGTATCAATAATTCAGACCTGTGGTGGCAGTGTAATGGTGAGGGGGGACATTTTCTTAACACACTTTGGGCCCCTTAGTACCTGTTGAGCAACCAGTTGAGTATAAAGAGTCTCAGACACAGAGTCCTCAACTGGTTGGTTGAAACAAAATCCTGGTCTGGATTTTTACTCTTTGGACCTGGATTACCCAGCTCTGTTTAAATGCCACGGCCTACTTGAGCATTCTTCTTGCTGACCATGTCCATCCCTTTATGACCACGGTATCTAATGGCTATTTACAGCAGGATAATGTGCCATGTCACAAAGCTTATAACATATTTGACTGTTTTTTTGATCATGACATTAAGTTAATTGTCCACAAATGGCCTACACAGTCACCAGATCTCAATCAGATAGAGCAATTATGAGATGTGATGGAACGGGACATTCTCATCATGAAGGTGCAGCCGACAAATCTGTAGCAACTGCATGATGCTATCATGTCAACATGGACAAAGGTTACTGAAGAACGTAGATTCACCCTGTTGAATCTATGCCACAAACATTCAAGGCAGAAGGAGGTCCAACCCGGTACTAGTGAGTGTATACTGTAATATACAGTATAATGTATAATATAATGTGAGAGTAAATTGGAACATGTTTGTAAGCATCTAATCTTACTTGACTGTATTAACTGCATTATTTAGCATAATTTCCAGAGGAGAATGTAATTTATCTGTGAATAAGGAAATCTCCATTCAAAGGCATTCTGCAGTAAGCTTTGGATAAGCCAAAACTATTCTTTAGCTGTAATACTTATGGACACCCACTGTGCATCAACACATATGGTGGGATTATTATTTTATTTACCTAAGATAGTTAATCTTCATATTTAAGCTACAGAAAGTCTGTAAAAATTGTCTCCAGTACAAATGCACTCAACAAGACTAATGTACCTTATAAGGGCCAAATTAAGCGCAGACAAGGACTGATGTTCTGGGTGTCATATGGGATAGTCCCTCTCTCTGTTGGTTATGCAGATAATGCTGTAAGTGATATTACTGGGAAAGTAAATTTTGCTGAGGTTTCAAAAGACAATAATAAGACTTATTATGATGTTTGCGCCTTGTGTATACTTGGTTTCCCGCATCATTTATGGGGAAATCAGCCTAAATAGTTGGTCCTTGAGAAATCCTTAGTCATTTGTATTAATCAGAATGTTTTATGAAAGTAATTTCCTTCGTGTCAAGTCACCAGTTATGTTTAAACAGCAGATGTAAAAGTTGAATTAAAACATTCACATAAAAAGTAAATTTCAACTAGATGCAGGTGGAACAATAACAGCGTATTCCCCGGACAGCCTAACCCCCCAACACACACACACACACACACACACTCAATCTAATCCTGACTCCTCCCACACCCCCCACCCTCTACAATCTCTAATCCCCTGACACACTTCCATCTCTCCAAGCATTATTATTAAAAACCCAACTTTATGGGACTTGTCACCACAGGTGAGGAATCCAGGTCCAAAGAGTAAAAATCCAGACCAGGACCTGAATTTCAACCGACTAGTTGAGCACTCCCTGACTGGGAGTCTTAATACTCAACTGGTTGGTTGAAACAAAATCCTGGTCTGGATTTTTACTCTTTGGACCTGAATTAACCACATCTGCTTTTCACAATGTAGTCAGGATGACCATATCCGTGAGGTCAGTGGGATAGCATCTGTGGGTCCCCTTCTCTTTGGGCTGGTTCAGCTGTGGTGCGATTTGTCTCAAAAATTGGTCACATCTAGATCTCCATGTATGTAAGGTATCTGCAAAGATTGAATGAGACCCGTTAAATACTTACTAGTTATTGCATGGACAAGATAAGTATCTGTTGTGACACATGCATTTTTGATTTATAAATCATCGTATTCTCAAGCAGTCATGACTAATTGAATGCAGGTCTCTTGCAGGTCTCAGGACAGGGGGCATTCCACTGACGTTCTCACCTTCTGCCTAAGTAAGTAATATCTAAGTAAGATTACTGATTTATTCATTTATTTTACCTTTTGCTTCTATTGTGATCAGTATGAATTGATATCAGAACAATACAGATATATGCTTGTGGTTGTGTATGTATATCTATCTATCTATCTATCTATCTATCTATCTGTCTATCTATTTGTCAACAAATAGACAGTTAGAAGCACATTTGGAGTACATACTTGAGGGTTATTAGATACCCTGAGGTTTTTTTCTTTCCTTCATCTCTACATTCTTCTGGTCAGCTTTCACACAATAGTGGGAAGATGTTAAGTGAAAGATCGTCATTGTTGACACACCACAGCGCACAACAGCAAAACGTGTCCTCTGCATTTAACCCACACGTCACATTGGGACATTGCGGTTGGCTGCTATTATTTAGCACCTAGGGAGGGAACCTTCTAAGGTGTACTTCTTCCACTCCTGGATAAAGATTGCCCGGAATTCTTATTACAGAATACCCTGGCACATCAAATGCTGATCCACCACTGAGTTTGTTTGCTGAATATAGCTTTGATATACTTTCATTTTCACTTTTAAGGAGTATTTACCGTCCTGGGGCAAACCCAGATTGTTCAGAAACTGATACGATTACACGATGCACAAACATAGGCAACCATTATGGAACCCCAGGCTCAGCTATATACAATCACATTTACCAAGCTTTTACTGGGTACGACCCACTTTTGCCTCCAGAACCACATCAGGAGTAGATGACTTCATTGATGCAAAAAAGCTATTCTGCCCTCCAGTGCAGGACTGGGCTGTTATATTAGCACTTACTGTACAGTGAAAATCTCAAAATGACAGCTATTATTGAGATGCTGGAAGCACCATGTTTGGCACACACAGTCACGCCACACTCCGAGTTGCTTGGGTCTGATATATTAGCCGTTCCTAGCAGAACATGCTTAGCTCAGTAATAACTGAACCTCTGACCCCTATCTGTGTGCTGTACAGTATGTATTCAGCTGTAGCCGCGTCATTGGCCGGTTGGAAGAGCCGGCTGCGTATGATAATGTACAAGTCGACATAATAAACTGGTCATTGCTTGTAGAACATTATAGCGATAAATTGCCATTTACAGTCTGGAGTGGGACAAAATGACCTTACTAAAGCTTTGGAATTTCACAAAGGAGTCAGGTGTCCTCCAAGTTACATTAAAGTAGCCATCAAGGTCAAAGGGCAACCGGCATGCTATTCATTTCACTTGATAGTTACAAGTGTCCGATGTGTATGTACCACAAATTGCACTGCAAGGCAACCTTACTCATAAATATTGCTGCATAGCAGTGCTCCTTAAAGTACCAAAGATGCCAGTGTGGCTAAGAAGCTATTCAATGCATGCATCTAAGCACATCATGTATCAACAACAATGGCTTTGCTTGATATCACTGCAGTCAGTCTCATATGACCAACGACATTGTGTCACACAGATGGCAAAATTGACACTAGTGCTATGTGTAAATTCTACCACAGATCTAGAGCCATCGGCCCTTTTAGCAAAAGATGTGTTCCCATGACTGCCAAGGGATGTCGGGCTTTTCGATGAGTGGCATTGATTTTGACCTGTAGCTAGGTGATTCCATTAAAAACAGCCGAGATTCTCATAAGCTTCAGATCCCCTCCTTTTGGAAGTAAACGGTTTGGTAGGATGTCAAATGCCATCTGATAAGACCACTACTCGTAGCTTTATTTATCCTCGGTGTTTTCTGATAGCACACTAAGCATTTTGTATTACAAACCATACTTCCTCAATTCACTTCACTGGTGCGTTTGGATTAAAATCTCCTTCCAAACAGACAGCTATGGCAGTACACCTTTAACAGTATTGCTGCTGATGTACTGTTATCCTACCTACCCAATTTTCTCGAGGTTTTGAATCTCAGGCTGTAAACATGCTTATTTGACAGATGAATGTTGAGGTACAGCTCTGTAGTATACTCTGAGGCAGAACCGAAATGCATACAACCTAAAATAATCCAAAAAGATAGCTTATTGTACTCTAACGCCAGCTTTGATAGAAACTGCAGATTTATCAGAACTAATTTCACCCATGGCACTGACGTTAAAAGACAAGTTTCTGCAAAGAATTAGACAATATGACTCAAAGTTGAAATGTCAATTCACTGAGCTCTCATTGAATTCATAGGGAGTCCCAACTAGAGTACCATTAATTCTAATAATCAGTGAATGACTGATAAACATTTACAGTAGAATTTTGAATTTTTATTTTTTTTGACGTATACTTGCATTGGAAAGCATACCACGCAAAGGTTGACAGCAATATTATGATGTGTCAAATCACGGGTAGGAATTCAATCAATGCCCCCATCAAGGCTAATGAAATAAGCACTCAGCGGGGGTAAAATTTGCATATCCAGCGGGTCTCCAAGGGACCCTGTCATACGGTATTAGTGTATGCATAGTTTACAGTGAATTGCATATCCATTTGACCTTAATTAAAAAAATAAATAAAAAAAAGATCAGAACAATAGACATAGTGCAACCTGCTGGAGACTTCACCTAAGAAACCGAGCTTTTGTGTGATGCATGATTTTTAATTGTGGTAGCTTAGCATTCTGCAGATCCATCATTTTCAACAAGGTTAGCTAATAATGAGCTATGGGGGAATATGGCCCCGGTATACATGTAATCCAAAAGGTGGACTTACCACAGTGGCCCATTGAATTGAACCAATAAATCAGGCGGCATGGAACAAACTATTCTGTACAGATGAGTGAAGTCACATAAGTAATGTGATGATCTTAATACACTGAGACTCTGGGTTTTGTAGATCTGTGCGATAAGCACTGCGACCCATGAGTTCTACAGCGAGTCCAGTATTAAAGGTCCTTCTTTAAAAGGAAAAAAAATAGTAGTAAATCATGTAAAAATCTAATGTGAAACCTCATAATTTATCATTATTTCATGCATACACAATATCCTGCATATTAGCGGTGAACGCGCAGCTCTGCGGACACAATCTTATTATCGTTTCAGGCTGACTCGGGCTAACCTGTAACTACTCCAAAATGGCAGGACTATTTAAAACTCAAGCATGACTTTGATGTGTTTTGACAGCCTGTCTGAAGTTTTGCCCTTCGTCTGCGGTGAGGTGGCAACGAATAAAAGGCCGCAGGAAGCTTTTTCCAAAAAATTACACTTATCTTTGTTCCACCAGAAGATTTTTTAGGTCACTTACTGCCATGTTCCCATTTATTAAAATACTATAATTACCATATGAGTTGAATCATCCGTGATAATTATGAAGTCTGCGATGTCTTCTTCAGCAGCTCGTATAAAGGGATTGGGCCCCCCCCGCAACCCAGGCAGAAATCATTTCTTCACATCCTCGTATAAAAGTGTCAAAAAGTAAAATATCACTTTTTACATTGCCTTCTGTGCCTCTTCAAGTGTATTTGAAAGGATATCTAACCATATATGTCTTACAGAGAAACATCCTTATGTTTTATTGGTAAGATATTAGACACAACGCAATACATGCAATTATACAAAATTAATTCTCTGTAGGCTGTGTGTGTGTGTGTGTGTGTGTGTGTGTGTGTGTGATTTGAACAGAACAAGTCAAGAAATTATGAAAAACAAAAATAGAAAACCTTCCTAGGGTACCTTCTGTACCCGTCTAATGCGGACAGGTTTTATTGGCTTAATCTGCAACCAGATGTCAAATTGTCTGAGTGCAACATCACTTAATTTGAGGTTTTGCAATTGCTTAATTAAAAAGAAGAAATGTAAGCAGTTTGGGTAATTAAGAATTAAATCTGGGCAGAACAATAATTCGTTACATTTAAAGTGCCAGTGCTCACCTAAATGTGTTCAATTTCAATGAAATTTTTAATAACTAAAGTAATTTCCAGATTAGGCTTGCAGCTTCTATTGCAAATTAAACCTGCTCAATGTGCTTGATATTGTTGTTGATTTTACATCAGATGAAACAAGTCAAAATAATAGCAATTAAGTTAGTTATTTTAAAATTAATTGTTGAAAAATGTGTAAGTGAATTTTGAAGACAGTAGTTATAGCGAGCATGTTTTGTTTTCCCTGAGTCTGCACATAGTCTGTTTCCATTTCGGTTTTCCATGTTCATAGTCTGCTTCCCTGATTGGTTTCTTGGTTTTCCAT
>JAODKN010000050.1:2981642-2994769 GCA_026774425.1 Petrocephalus zakoni | reverse complement strand
ATTTTACATGGAGTGTTGTATTTTTATTTAGTTTTTTTTTTTATTTTAATCCAGTATCCATTTTAAAAACTATCGGTCAATTAATCGGTTATCGGCAAGTACGGACCAACCTAGCTATCGGTATCGGTAAAATTCAGTATCGGTCGACCTCTACTACTATACTATACTATACTATACTATACAGGCACTGACAAGTCGGAGGGTGCTTGAGCCAGAGTGTAGCCCAATGAAGCATCATACTCTCCTTGTGTTTCACCGGTTAATAAACTGCAGACCTCGGAGCGGGGGGGTAATTCAGTGAGTAATTGATATCATTTGTTTCATCTAAACATCACATTTCTTTTATGGATATAATTCATGCTGTTATTAATACGTTTATTTATATGAAATTATTCGTCGGTACTTTATTTTCGTGATTGTTCATCACTGCATTCGTAATGATGCTTCAAAGGTGACCTGGGCATGGACCCTGTGGGCCCCCTTGGTTCCATGATCCAGAGATGCAGTTTGATAGTATCAGTACCCAAGCCTATGTCCTGCGGCAGCCAGGCAGCCCATCCAGGGTGCCCTATGATAGGCTCCAGGCTCACACAGCTCACCGTCCGCCGTTACAGCAAACTGACGGTTGGTAGCGATATAGCGCATCCGGCACATTTCCATCGAAAGCCTTCAAAGTGCAGCTGGTATTTGGACATAAGTGGAAAATCACTTAAAGTGTTTCGACTGAATCAGAGAAACGATTTTGCATTAGAGGAGTAGCCTTCAATCACCGCTGGTCTCTCAGTCCCTGAAAAATAATGCATTCTGTCATCAGATTAATATCTCTACTCATTACCATTCTTCTGTGGCTGTGTATTGATATCCCCCCCTTGAGTGCCGAGATGTTGTCTGTAATCAGAGATCTATGCACATGGATGGAACACCCACACTTATCGGAAAACTTATCAGAAACGTGGACTCCACGGGTACCGAAGGCCGAATTTTTATTTTTCTGGAAAGCGCGTTTTTACGCTGTTTTTGTGAGCTGGCAAACGTTTCGGTTTATGGATCCTTCGTGATTAATCATTTAATTTTGATCATTTGTGCAGCAGTCTTAATGGAATAATTAAGTTCTGCTGACACGTATTATCCTTCAAGAACCTCAAGTGAAGCAGCTGCTGGAACTCATCTGTTTCTGGAAGATTAAATCGCTAATTGGTATTGTTAATAAAACCAGAATAAAAATGAAGAAAATGAACCGGCAATAGGAAAGGAGGTCTTATGGTGACACAGATTAGAGTCAGAGGGAAATATAGTTAATTACATAATGCTGGCCGTGCACCAAATGACTTTCCACGCGACTTCACTGTCGCAGTGAAGTGTCAGAATAAAATCGCAAGAGTTTTGCTAGCGTGGTGGCGCTGTCCTGTCATCGCGATCGTTTGGCGTGTTGTGGCTGGGATTGCTTTCTAAAGTCAGTCCTTTTCACATCTTAACATTCCAATAAAATCAGCTGCGCTTAATAGCTCTTTAGTCTTGGCTCATACAAATAGGTGAGCTGTCACCAGCGCCAAATAGCGACCCAGCGAGATCCCCAGTCTTTGCAAAATCATAGTCTTTAGCCTTTTCAAAGACTTCTAGTGTATGGTGAGCATGAGATGTTTAACTTGCTGAGCTGTACTTTAGAAATAGCCTGTCTACGAGCAGAACAGGACAACCGTATCCCATGGCTTTTTTTTCCTTTGGTCCGTTTGGGCTACAGTGCCGCACTCCACTGAACTGATTAATGTGGAAAGCGGAATCGACATATCGGCCCCGTCAGAGCTTTGAGGTTATCAGTGCAGTAATGGGAGGTACAAATCCTGCACGCACTGGGGCGAACAGTGCCACATTAATCACGTGTTAATATCGGCAGGCGCCCTTTTACAAAATACCGGTTTCTGCATTTTCGATGGCTTATTTCGCAGAGGCAGTAATTATTTAAAAATGTACAATAGGAAATAGTGAAAAGGTAGCGATATTTCTGGGAAAATGTTTTTTTCTCAGACCTTTGAATGTTTTTTTTTTTCTTTCTAATGACCAAAAAAGAAACTTTTACGAACATCATTTCTTGTGTTAGTCATGTATGAATCTGTTGTGCATATAGAAATTGGTCATAAACATAGCTTTGGAAGGTTAAGCCGTAGGGAGGGTGCGGATATTATTTATGTGTTTTAATATATTTGTTTCCATATGGTCTCTTTATGCAATACACCTAGCTAGTACCACGTGCTACCATCCTCTGTTTAAGGGTGGGTGAGTTCTGAGATGCCTTTCATTTTTTGCACTTGAGTCCTTCCTGTTAGCTTTAACGAGTCTGGCCATCCTCCCCTGACCTCTCTCATTAACAAGGTGTTTTCCGCCAGAGAAATAACATTGGCTGCATGTTTTTGCTCATCGCTGTGAATTCTATACTCTTGTAAGTGCGTGCAAATTCCAGAAGGGCGGCTGTTTCAGAGATGCTGGGATCGCCATGTCTGACACCAATAGTCCCAGCATGTATTAAATCGCTCAGACCTCACATGTCAGCCGTCCTAATGCTCAGTCACACAGTAAGTGAACCTGTCTGTATGATTCTGTATGCATTCAGCTGTAGCCATGCGATTGGCTGCTTGGAGGAGCAGGCTGTAACAAACAAGTGTACCTTATAAACTGGCCACTGAACGCATCTTCTACTTCCTCAAGTTTTTTGTCACGTTTAAAGTTTGAACACCCGGGCTCTCAGATGTGCAGAACGCGGCGTCCTTACCGCCTGCGAGAGAAGACACGCAGAGAGAGACAACTGGGCTTTTCATAGATAAGGCAGGTGCAGGGGCTCTGAAGTTCTCCGAAGGGGTTTTTGACATTTCGCGCGAGTTTAAGCGCCTTCGCTTTATGCTTCCAGGATGCTGCTCGGGTCGCGTAATGAGAACGGCTCCTATAAAGGGAAGCACTCCTGCATGAGAAATCATGGGGATAAAAAGGAAAAAATATTACCCTGCAGAGCTGATGATAAGCTCGCTTCTCCCCGACAAGGTTTCCCCCGCTTTCATTCAACAGCTGCACAAAAACGCATTCATGCGTCTGTGAAAGAAATTTAGATTCATTGCTTGTAATAAGTAACTGTAATTGAGCGGGGAAAAATATATGGTGTTATGAGAAACGCTGCATTTGAAAGAATTATGAATTGTGCAGGTGCCATTTCATCTTCAGTGCCTAATATCGGGCAAGGCGGAGCAGAGCGTGCGGGAGTGTGTAAAGGATGCGGTCGGGGCGGTGGGGGCAGGCTTCAAGGGGTGGGGGGGTTTGCAACCACGTCCCACTGGAAGTAGGCGGGGGCCTATCAGGGCCTCTGAATGGCACATTTTGCAGACGGCGTAATGCGGTTAAAGTGACACTATGCTCTTTAATCACCTACCTGACCTTCCCGACCCCGGGTGGATTCGTGGAATGGGCAGTTTGCCGACTCCCAATGCGTTTAGAGGGTTTGAAGTGAGGGGAGATGGTGACTCACTAACGCCACTCAAAGGAGCAGCACTTCTGGAAATATCTATCTCTCGTTTATGCCTATGTGCACACACTTAATGTGAGTCTGCACGTGGCCTTTGAATGGGCATGTTTGTGTGAGCTGGAACACTTTTGTTTTGGCTGCCCAAATGTTTAATAGGTGCTTCATTCATACGACGCATCTGTCCTTAAGCGTTTAACCGTATTGTAGTTAAGTGTGATTGCATTTGATGCACGTATGTCTGTAGCCCCCAAATCTCTACAACACAGTCAGCAAAGAGCCTCGTCCTTCAGGAAGATGCTGGGCAAAGTGGCCCCGGAGTTTCAGCAACAAATGCATCATCGCAATAAATAAACGTAGATTGATTTATATCACCTTGTTTGGTCTGTTTATTAAATGTGACTTTCAAGTATATTACTATACAAAAAAATAGTAATTCTGCACATCTAATGGTATTTCATATTTTTTATTCAATCAAGAATGTTTTTAGACTGTTTGATAGTCTCGGATTAAAAATTCATGGGTGTAGATTATGAATGACGTCTGATATCCCACACTGTGAAGCACTATGCTGTATCAAATATGGGTAGATTTACACAGGAGTACACATCTCAGTGAAGTTAAAAGCTCATATCGTCCATCTTTAAGACACACCTGTTCTCACGGCCCACGTCACCATGGTTCTTTCGTGATATCTCAGCGTGTAGACGCGCACCAAAGAGTCTCACCGCGCTGGATGCTGAAGTCGAGGCCGCACTGGGCCCTTCGTGGAACTGAGTGACGGAGACGGCTTGTCTCTTTCTGTTTCTGTCTGCTACCTTTCTGCCATGATCTCCGTCACCCCCACCTCTAGTCATCACGTGTCTCGTGTGACTCGTGCTAATCCGGCTCTCTGACACCTTCCCCGGGTGACTTCCAGCAACATTTCCTGAGGGTTTAAAGTAATACCTGATTTTGTTGCATGTCGAGTACTTAGCATTTAGCCAGTTACATGAGTTACCCATTATTTATGTATATATCTCACTATTTACTCACATATTTTTTGCGGGTTTCTGAAATTTAGTCTAATCAAAGACAGTAACGGGTGTTGTAAGAAGCTGACGGAATTATTTTTGACAGCTATATTACCCGGCATGAATAGATTTATTCTGAGCGAAGAAAAATGGAAAAGACCCCCAGGGTGGTGGCGTAATAATGCAAGAACACGATCTGAAGAAAGAGGGTATGGGGGGGGGGGAGCAATATATCAGCTGTCACAGCGGTTTGAATTTAGCAGCTGAATTGACAAGTCAAAATGCCAGCACACTTCTGTGCTTTATGGGAATCAAAGGTTTATTTTTCTGTGGCCACGCTGTGGTAAGGATAATACTTTTACTGTGCATGTGAAGCTCACCGTGCTTGTATATAGATATGGAAATTCAAGGGTAATGCAAGAAATCTGTTGTTGTTTGCTGTACTTCAGATCTTTCGCCCCAGTGGAGCAGTGATTTAAACATTTTATAGCAGCGATCTGAAGGACAGCCGAGCTGTTTTTGTTACGATGGCAGAATGTCACTGAGTCGAAACCTCCTGTTCTTCCAGCAGAGATTTTTTTTGTTTGTTTAGTGATTTAGGGCTTATCGTAAAACTTGAATTTGGTGTGGTTGGAGGAGGTTCTGGATTGCTTGATGTCTGGGGTTCCCAACAGCGTAAATCATCTCTCTGCTGGATGAAACGATTGAGCGTACAGAAGTATTGTGTCGTGTCTCTTGTGCTACTTCATGCAGAGGTTCTCGGCCCTGAAGGAGATGGCAGGATGTGTCTAGCCCAGTGTTTCCCAATCTGCTACTTGGGGAGCTGGGAAGGAGCAAAAACGTGGGCCGTCCGTGGGTCCGCAGGCACCAGGTTGGGAAATATAGTGCACTAGTACAGGTGTTAAGGTGGTGTGGAGTAGGGAACTTATCATGAGGATAATCATTCAAATATGCATTAACCTTAGATGTAAATGACATTCCTCTATCTTTCCATTGTTTTTTTGTAATCATTATACATCTTCTAACTTCTGACAGATCCTTCATAACCTTTATTATCATATTATAATGAAACATGCCGTGTTTGATGCTGGGCATTCGGGGTTGCTGCTTGTCAGTGTCGAATTGTACAAGTTGTATTGAAAAAAGGCCCAGTAATTAATTTCATGGGTTAATTATATTGGCATACTCAGGGAATAAGGCATACTTAAATTTTCTTTCTGGACTATACCTAGCTGCCATGTTAATAAAATTCTAAATGTCTACGGTATACGTCTGGTTTATGTATTTAAAAGAATTTTAGCCTGTCAGAAATGTGGCTGTTATTCTTGGCCAGTAATATCAAATTGCTTAATACAGAATATTGCTTTAGATGCTTTGCATTGAATGCATGCAGTACATGCTAGGATATAGCCAGTAAGCATGAAAGCTATTTCCCCTAATTTCTGCTTTTTCTAAGTGTAAATTATTATGTGGGATCTGTCATCTATAGTGAAGGAACGCTGAACTCTATCGTCCCCATGAAAACACATGACGGTTGTTTATAACAGACGAGTCCTATTTAGTTGCTATGTACCTTTCAACTATTGATAACCATGCAATGCTTCAAATTTTTTAAACGAGAGATTTTCTCCTTTTCAGTCAAAAAAATTTATTATTTTTTTTACTAAGCACCAGTACAATTTAAATACCAAAACCCCAGAACCTAAATCGTTTTTTTGCATCTCGTCTTGCTTCCGACACCTGCTGGTGTGTCCGCAGCCCCCGCCTGCTGCGGGCCAGGGGCAGAGGAGGCTGGCTCAGGGGGGGAGGGAAACAGCTGAGCCCTAGCTGGAGCGATCGGGGCGTCCCGTCATGCCGTGCGAGCGGCGTCCCCGCGTCCACGGGCCCTGAAATATGTCCCTGGCAGACCCACATACCCTTGCACACAAAAGCGGGCCTGTTCACTTATGCACAAACACTGTTCCCTGTTTGTTTACTATGGACAAATATACATTTCAAACACTGTGTTAACTATATATTTCAGTAATAATTCCATCTAATGTTTGAAAATCGTATGACATGAAATTAACTTTAAAGAAAAAATATATATTACTAAATAAGCAAATATTATTGTAATTCTGTTTCCATCCAATATTATTATTATTTGTAAATTTATTTATGTTTATTCATTATTATCTTCTTTTGCCATACACCTGGCATTTCCAAGCATCATTTGCTACAGCGATTATTTTTTTAAACAATATAGTTTGAACAAATAGGTCCTGTCGCAAAATGAGCCAATATGTATTACTCTTATGTAATTCATGAGGAAAAATGCAAACTATATTATTTGTGATGATAACATTTCAAAGAAGAAAATCTTTAACAAATGTGTGGAATTTAACACATCAGTAATCGCCTTTCCATTTCCCAGCCGACAACCGACTACGCAGGCATTTAGAAAGACACCATAAACAATGACAGTGGTGACTCTTCTTTTACGTAGCTTTTATTTCGGTTAGTACAATGCTATTTTAAATGCCTGCAGCCTCTGGGTTCAAACTAATGTCTTGCAGTTTTGGCCTTTGGGTAATTACTGGATACTGTAGGCCAAACCAGTAGGTTATTGTGCCATTTAAGGCCAACAAGGGGTGAAGACATTAAGTGTGGCCCAGGTGCAGTAATGAAAGGTTTTAATTACTGTAGGCAAATTAGTACAGTCACCTTCAAAGCTTCAGCGGCTTCATTGCGACTTCATTTGATTTTGTTTCATGAATAAGTAAAGTAGGGTCCATTAAAATCTATCACGTAGAGGCAATGGTTTCAATAATTGATACAGTTGGCTAAAATTACTTTGATTGCGTTATGGGCCATATCTGTCACAGCGCAGGAAACTCTTTCTATTAAAAGTGGGGTGAGGCATCTTGTGTTAAGATCCCATGTGGCATAGAGCCGTTCGCCCAGAATCGTGTTGCTTCGGTAATCTCTGCAGCCTTGACAGCGACCCAATAACAGCGGCCTTCAGTCTGTGGGGAGGCACTGAAGCGCGTCACATCTTTGCACGCGACCACTGCCGTCCTGTGCCACTCTCTTTTCAGCACCTGAGGTTTCTTTTTCCCTGAGCCTGTGTTTGAGGCTAGGTGCACGCACACTTTCAGGTCCCATTGGGCTCGTTAGAAGGGGCGGGGTTAGGCTCACTGGGTCCTGCTTAACGTACAATAGAAGACAATCTGGCATCCACGCCGGAATGTTCTCCTGCCTCACGGGAGGCTCTCTCACGTGCCGGCATGTTTGTTATTTTAAGGCAGGTCTTTTGCTTATGTGATGTAGTGCAGGTAGGTGGACTAAACACAGCCAATCAGCTACCACTACTTGATCGTTATTAGTGCTCAGAACTACACCAGCAGAATGGGTTTGGGGCTATTTTACCAAATTCAGCAAATTCACTTAAACTTCATTGGGGTTATCAAACAAATGATATCAAATACATACTGAGTCCCCATCATCATTCAACTTATCATCGTACTTATCAGGATTAGCATAGATTAAATATCTTTATTACTCAAAATGATTACTTTCTTCTTTACTGGATTCCTTTATATGCACTATATGTACATATCACTTTATGTTTATGTTTATGTATCGCTTTCTGTCGCAATGTTGCAGGTTTTGTACATTAAAATACATGAATATCTCTGGAACATATTCAAAATAAATATGTTGTAATATGGAATTCTATGAAATGCAAAATATGTATTCCTGTCTTGCATTTGTTTATACATCCACAAAACAATTGATTTTCTGAGATGCTAATCGACGTCAGCTGGCTCGCTATCTCAGAAGCTTGACATTATAGATCTGCTTATTGTTGGTTCATTTTGGTTCTGTATATGTGTTAAAAAGGAGAGAAAAAGGTTAATGTTTCAGGTTAATGCTTAATAACCTTTGGGGCCCATTCTATTTCTGGGAAGGCCTAATGGCTATTTATCCATAAACATCCTTTGTGCACATTTTGTAGTCAGCAGCTCATAAGAGACAAGCTTGGGCGTAGAGAGACAAGCACGCAGGAGCCTGGAAATCTCCCCTTTGGCAGGAAATAAATGTGAGGAACAAAAATCATAATTCAGATCAGCTGTGCTCTGATCAAAACAAAATTTCAAAGTAAAAGCCACGTGAAGAACACGGGACACAATGAAATTAAAAGTCCTTAAAAGAAGATCATATTTGACACAGCATCGAATGCTTTTACCTCTTTGCCTTTCATTGTTTTTATTAGCTAATTTTGTCCTTCGCGGTTTGCTGCGGTCATTGAAGCACGGTGTGGCAGAATGCTTAGGGAAAAAATAGCCTCATCCATACTCCGACACTTCGAGTTTGCGGAAACATAAATTCAGGCTGACTGATAGATCTTGTGAGTGCAGCCTTAAGCAACTGCGCCGAATATGAAATATTTTCACGGAGGTTAGCAGAACAACAGAAAATCAATAACGAATGATGAAAAATGGGACTTTTGAATCTTGCCGTTCTTTTAAAGATACGGTACTCTATATGAGCCTAGCTAAAAAAGACGGAATCACAGGGTTTTCATGAAGAAGTATTCGATCTTTTTGACCAATAAGAAAATTAACTGACATAGGATTATGAAGTAGATTACAATAGGAAATACAGGAAAACTAAGAGTATGCTGTGAGTATATTGTGTGTATAAGACTGGTTGGTAACGCTTTGCTTTAAAGTGCCATCTACCATTCACTGTATATGCCTTCATAATGCATTATATTGGTCATTATAAGAATTAATAAAGCATTTCAGCATCTTTAATTGATAATAATAAGGTATTGTGGTGTTGATTATAATACTACATAAGCTCCAATGAAGCTCTAACTTATAATGCATTATAGATACATTCATAATGCATTATAATGGTCAATATAAGAATTATGGTTGCACTGCATTATGTTGGTATCTATAGTGCACTATAGATTAGAGCTTCATCAAACATTCACAATGCATACTAAACATGGCTATAATGTGTTATGCCTTCTTATAATTACTTAAACCCATGTTTATGATGCTCTGTGAATGTATTATAATCTGTCATGTGTTCATAGGCTCTTATAGACATGACATTCACAGAAAGTGTTATCGACTGGTTTAGTGAGTTAGTTGGTAAGTGTAACAGTTTTTATTCCTCACCACTAAGCAGGAGAAGCTTGAGCAGTATAAGGCTCAGTGGGTTAGGATGCTGTGCCTCATACCAGAAGGTTGCTGGCTCAAATCCCTTGGTTGGCCAAGGAATTTTAGGCCCCTGGTGCAAGCCATCTAACTGCAGATAACTATAATACAGAAGTGGAAAAACTTTTCAAAAAGTTTAAAAAATACAAATGGAGTAGATATTTTTATGTTTACTTTTCTAATTTTGGGAAAATATATTTTAATGCCCCAGGTTTGACAGGGCTTGTGTTATATGCTTATATTTGTTCTTTTAAATCTTGGTAATTGAGTTTTTTAATGACCCAAGTTTCATTTTGTTAGAAAGAAATGACACATGGAAGGGGAATGTGCTGAAATTGTGCTTTCTGTTGATTGTATTTTTACAAAAGATGCTTGCACACTCATTTCTACTAGACTTCACTTAATAATGTTATGAAAATATTAGATTTTTATTCCCTCTTTTGAACAGTTACAGTATAATATTAAATCTGCAATGTAAAATGTTTCAAGAAAAGGCTCAATCCGTCTTACATAACCACTTTTGCGGTACCCTGTTACATAGAGTCTGGATCCTGTCCCAGGAAGCAAAGGGCACTATGTAGGGGACACTTTGGATGAGATGCCAGTCCACCACAGCACACACACACAGACTTGCATGCACAGTCAGACAGCAAGGGCAATTGAGAAACGCTGATTCACATAACTGCATGTTTTTGGCTTACAAATGGAAACTAGAGTACCTGGAGGAAACCCTCACAAACCAGGGGAGAGCATGCATCATGTCTGTCAAGTGATCAGTTGGTGAAGCCTCCGCTGACCTCGATTCTCTGTTGTGAACGGCTGTTGAACAGTTCATATTTCATCGGCCGACAGTGATACAACAAAGCCAGACATTGTAGCCGCATGCTGCAGGTCATCCCACCTGAAGTAATCGTGGCGGAACCTCAGGAGGATTAGGTTTCACGTCTCACAACGATGCCTGTGACATTGCTGGTTCTAGCAAGGGGGTCGCTTCGGAAGCAGAACCGGGGTAAATGCCACTGCGGCACCATAAGAAAAGGGTCAACTCACTACATACGGGCATGGCTAGACACTTCGGACAGCTTGCTGTCACTCGTCGGACCACGTGTGCTGCGTACAAATAATCATACCATCCTAATATGATCCAGCGAATGAATGAGCAACACTCCCGCCGTCAGATTATCTATTTAAATTTCTGAAGAATTTATCGGAAATCGTGCTAATTCTTCAGCTTTTGCTAAATACAAAAAGCCGCAACAGGAAGGGAAAATTAGGCAATGATTCTGAGGTTTTCCACCCTCAAAACATCCATTAGTCTTAACTCTGCCAGTCGTAACTTGCAGGCAATATTTTAGCCGTCCAGAAAGTTGCCTGTAGTGTTCCATTCTAACACATAAGGAGGTGGATAACTAACCAGTCTAACCTAAAGCAAATTAAAGCAAATAAGCTGAATTTATGTATGTTTTTCTTAACCTGGCTATAGTGTACACTATGCATGTGCTTGCAAAGAGCTTCAGTCAATATCTATTTGATTTATTTGGAAAAGAATGCATCGATATGCATGATGTCCGTATGAAATTGAAAAACAAAAAATCTCCATGAAGGACTGTAATGACAGTTTCAGTGATGGGGTCAGAAATCAATACGTTTGACCTCAGTGCGACCCTCTGCAACAGCGGCCTTTCCTTTGACACTGGATGTATAAGCCGATTTGCTACTGGGACGACCAGCGATTAAGCTGTGTCATAATGAACAATGATAGCCAGGATGCAGAGCTGTTAACAGCCTAATCATCTGCCGGGATGTTAACAGAGAATGGAGGGAAAACACTGTTCTCAGCCTGGCAAGAAACATGACGACTCAGAGCACAGAGCACATACGTTACGTCTAATTGGAACTGCTCTTGATTTAGTTTGAAAACCAACAAATTTGAACATTGAACAAATATGCGAATATGCGCAACCATCTGCATATTTCATGAACATTATGAAATGTTCTCCCAAATATAATCTGCTCAATAGAATGCATTACATAATAATTATATTGTGACATTTTATATTTTTATATATAATTTTAATATATTTTTTTGCCTATTTAAATGTTAAATATCTACAGTGCTAGTACAAAATTCTGTCATTGTCAACATGCACACTAAGTTCCGCATAGCTATATGCGTATGCGTCCAGATTGCCAAACAGCTTAGATGGGCACTCTCCTCATGCCACTCTGGACACTTCTGCGAATGTGACACCTGGGGAGGAGAGACCCCATGTTCTGCAAACCCTCCCCTCGTGTCGACCGAGTGTTGTTCTCTGAAGAATGATTTGCCACACCTAGTCTCCCATTTCTCAGAGCTTATAAAATGGAAGATGAATTTTATCGCTCTCTCTTCAGGATTGTGGTAGTATATCTGTGGCATGGAGCAGATTAATTTTATCTGTGTCACAGAGTGAGAATTTACCCTTTCCCACATCTTTCTGCAGAGTCTCTATTCAGGGCTGATTTGCTGGGTTATTACTTATATAAATTGGGATCAGTCATTTAGTGTTTACCAGCAGTTATGAAGAAACTTCAGTGACCGTTTGATCATATGCCCTGTCCCTTAAGCAGCGTTCATACAGTAGCAACGTGCGCTACAATAAATCAGACCTATTTTGATTTAGTAATAGTATATACTTGTTAAAAAGAAACTGAAAGCCTTGAGATTGGATGACTTTTAAGAAAATATCTTAAATTAATCTTTTTGCATTATCACTATGGCTCAATAAATAAAGCAATAAATCACAAAAAATGAAAACAATCAAGTCACTTCTAATTTGTGATACATGATCTGATGAAAGAAATGTATTCGAAATGTATAGTTTCCATGGTGAGATATAAAACTTTAACTTTAATGAATCCTTTGGTATAGCAATCTAATGTTTCGTTTCATTTAATTACAGATCTTAAATCTCGGGGACTGTTGCTGGGCTTGCTAGAGGTAAGTGTACATTTACTGCATACATATTGCTTTACAAATTTTTAAACTCAATTAATGAAAATTAAGAAATTAAGAAAGGGGATCGGAGGGTGTGTTCCAACTATAGGGGGATCACACCCCCCAGCCTCCCTGGTAAGGTCTATTCGGGGGTCCTGGAGAGGAGGGTCCGTCGGATTGTCGAACCTCGGATTCAGGAGGGGCAGTGTGGTTTTCGCCCTGGCCGTGGAACAGTGGACCAGCTCAATACTCTCGGCAGGGTCCTGGAGGGTGCGTGGGAGTTTGCCCAACCAGTCTACATGTGGTTTGTGGACTTGGAGAAGGCATTCGACTGCGTCCCTCGGGGTATCCTGTGGGGAGTGCTCCGGGAGTATGGGGTGCCGGGCCCCCTTATAAGGGCCGTTCAGTCCCTGTACAAC
>JAODKN010000050.1:2948660-2962970 GCA_026774425.1 Petrocephalus zakoni | reverse complement strand
CCCCCCCCCCCCCCCCCCCCCCCCCCCCCCCCCCCCCCCCCCCCCCCCCCCCCCGCCCGGGGTAGAGCCACATTCCCCAAGGTTAATTCAGTCCCCCTTGCCCTGTATGTCTGATGTGGGCTGTTCCGCTTTGTTGCTGGTCCCATGATTGCACTCTGCATCCATTGGCTCCTTATCCATCCCTGCCGCACAAGACTCAAACTGATTTATTGTTCACTCATGGATCCAGCCCCCTTTCATTGAGAGCCTGCATTTATGTTCTGCCTGGAACCCATCAAGTCCAGAAAACGAGTAATATCCCCAGTATACCAGAATGTTCAGTGCCAGATCCCTGTGTCCAGTGGGTCTGTTCACTGTCCCTGCCAGAGATGTTCTCATGTAGGCTCAGTGATTTAAAGGTTTGGAAGGATCGGGCATGATCACAATGAAAGGTGCTCGGCTGTCCACCTCTGATGCCATGGTTTTAATTCCACCCTTACATCTGGCCCAGCTTCAAATATGAAGACGTGAGTCACAAGGAGCCCAGTCTTCATTAGTGACTGGTCAGTAACTCAGAAATAATTCTCAGTACAACCGCTGACGCAGCCTTCATCATCACGGCAGGGCGATGCTCCCCGCTTGTCTTCCCAAAATGCACTGGGTCGGTGGATATTCAGGTTTCTGGGCCTCATTTGAATGATTTTAAGGACTTTCATCATCTTGGGAAGTAAAACACACTTAGTTATTTTTTATTCATATGATGATCAAAGAAATTGACTGTTATCTATTCAATGTGCATCTTTCAAGCAGTGATAGAAAGCGGGAGCAGCAAGAAGCAGGGTGTTTGTGGCAGAGCTGTGGGCCCGGACATACTTCCTAAGGTAGCTGGCCCAGTGCTATGCTAAGATAGCGGGTTAGCGGGTTGATAACCATTGAATGAAGCATTGAGCTGAATGAAGCACTGAGTGCCTGAACACCACCGATTGATGGCCCCCAGCCCGATCAAAAGAAAAGCACAGTTTAAGAGGGTCTATCTACCGTGGTCCTGGAAAGCTAATCCTGCACCACACGGGATTGCAAAGAGAACACCGATCAAGCCTGACCACAGAGAATAATACCCTGTCATGCCAATAATCACTTTTGAGCCGTCGGTACATGGGAGTGTTATCATTTCAAAGACGCAGCCTTCGTTTAACATAATGATTGTTGCCTTTTTTTTAGTTATGGGACCAACTTCTTTTTAGAAGTAGCCCCCGAGATCCCTGTTGGTGTCAAGTCAAATTATTCACCATGAATTCGGGAAAATAGCCCCGCGTGAGAAACTTTTTGATCATCCGTTCGGGTTTTCTTATGCCGCGAAAGGCTGAGGATCAGAGAGTAACGGGTGTAGAGTCCTCAAATGACAGGCCGTATTCATCGTAAATCCACGGGACAATTTGTTAGCTGCTTCTGTTCCTGATTGTTTGTTGCTGTTGGGTCATTTGTGATTCCTCAGGAATATAAAAGATAATTAAAAAGAAGCTATGTGCATTCTCACTCCACGGCTGCTGCGCCAAGTCGTGTCGGGGGGCTTGTTTCACGGGGCAGCAATGCGCCGGTATGTCCCGTCTCTCTGTCATGCTTTGTGCCGGCTTTGTTACGGGAATTTTCCCATCCAGCCCCGTTCGCCAGTCAGCGCCAAGGCAGGGGAAGGACATGTTTCTGTTTTCGGAGGCGCTGTCTGGATTTCAGATGACGGGCTAGGAACCGCGAGATTAAGCCTCGTTGTTTTTTTCCGGCCTTTTGTTTAAACTAGTGGTGAAAAAAAAAGAAGAAGAAGCAGAGTCTCGTGGAAAGGCTGACGTCCAACAAAAACACCATCATCGTTTCTGTTAGATACATATGAGGCCCTGTTGTCCAAGCTTCTCTTTTTGGCCGTGGTACAGTTTTTTAGCTACGGAGGGGGAGAAGAGAGTCGCGAAAGAGCGAGGGGATGTAGAAATGATGTCGGAGCGTTGGGGCTTTAAAGCGAGATCTCCTGGAATAAGATGTTGGAGAACTTTGCCCCTAAAAGCTACCGATTTCAAAACAAGCCTGGCCACTTACACCCAGTGGGCAGGAGATCATGCTGGAAAGCCAAGACGGCCTGTTTATTTACAAGTGCAGTACACTGCCCGGAGTTGCTTACGCGTCGGAATTTCTTGCCCGTTTATGTGGTTATAAATTTCACTGGAGCGAATTGGGTCGGACCTTACAGCTAGGCCCCACCAGGGAACCCACGTCCCTCACCACTGCGCTACCTGATGCCCCATACTTAGTGAGTAAGGAGCCGCAAAGCGTGTGCTCGAGAGAGAGAGAGATGCGGTCCAAACATTCACAGAAGAGAGATATTTTGACCTTGGTCATTGACCACAGTGGATGAGCCTTTCAGAAGACTTTACTGTACCGTGTTTGCCAAACGCACACTCCCCTCCCCGTAAAGGCCATCTGCACTGGCTATGAGAGATGATGTCATCGGTAACCGCACTAGCACAGCTCCGATTTTGCTGGGTGAACGTGGCCGCTGTTTAATGTAATTCAGTATATTAATAGGAGTCCAAGTAGCATAGGTGCTGAATCCCTATTATATTGTTTTTATTGTTATTTTTATTGTTGTTGTTGTTGTTGTTGTTAGTCAATAAAGTGATGAATAGTGATGTCTGGGTGATTAAGTTAATTTGTTAAGAAAATGAAACCCAGTTATCATTATAACAAGCAGAACAGTATTTAGCTACATTGTCATTTACTTTCTGGCCCAGGGAATAAGTGGCCGCTTGGGGCCTCCACGCCACCAGGGGGCCCCCAAGAGCTCTTGAAATATCAATATATCTTGATTTAGGTGAGGGGGGCAAATCAAATTCTGCTTAGGGCCTCATAAAGGCTGCGTCCAGCTCTGCTTTCTGGGGATATTTTTGTGTTTTTGGGGGGAAAAAACTGCCAATTGTTATCTTGTAACAAGCCTGTTTAGGAATAAATGAGACCCACCATTCTTTTAAGGACACAGTTTTTGACAGTTGGAAGTATATTTAATTAGCTAGATAACCACATGTGCCTTCAACATCAAAACAAGCTTTAAAATGCGCCTGGCATTAATGTGAGTGTTTTCCTGTACAATAATGCTTTCTGCCGTCCCATTGTTTCTTTTTTTGGCATGAACCTTCAGTTTTTCTGTTACCCAGCGTTTTTGAACACTATTACTTCACTGGGAGTGACTCCGAAATAAGGCATCCGTACGGGAAGCCCTCCACGTACACGAGGGATACGGAATTATAAAAATCACTATCAGGGAATGCCAACCGTGACTTTAATGTTGTCCACTATTCCTGGAACCTCTAGCTTGCCAGGTAGCTGGGATTGATGTGCAAACAAGCTGGAATATTGGCTGTCTACAGGACATCCTGCTAGCTGGACCATCCTGCCAGAGAACTTTGTCCTCCTGTCGCTCCCCTGCTGTCTGAGCATAAACTTAGATTTCAGTTAGTTAGAGGCAACTAGCGCGTAAACACAGAGATGGCTCGTGCATTTATGCATGTAAAGTATCCCACCCTCCTTCCCATTGTGAGAAAGTCACATTCTCCCTGTGCGCACACGCACACAACCTGGGAAGAGCACATCCAGGAATGCAATTCAGGTGCTTCGAGTCCCTGGCCATGTCATGTGACTGAGAAGTGCTACACCTGAAAGCCCCCCTCCCCCTTCTATATACCTTCCAAACACGCACTGGGGTCAAGCGGGTTCAACAGGACTTTGTGAATATAAGCATATAAACATCAGTGTGTTCCCTTCAGTCAATTGGCTGTCCTTCAGTTACATCATGCAATTAAGTGTCTGGTCCAACGAATTTTAGCTTGGTTGTTATTGTCAACGTTATTTATACTTTTTTTTTTTTAAACCTCATCATCATCCGCATCATCATCTCCGGCCGTCCCGTCCAGGGTGTACCCCAGCCTTCTACCCTACGCTGCTTGGAGCAGGCTCCAGACCTGATTAAGTGCTAACTGGTTAGGTGGGTCGAGGATGGGTAGGTGGATGGATAGATGGAAGGGTGACAACTCATAATCAGATTATAAATTATAAAGATTATAATTCAAGTTTCATCAAGGCCGGTCCGTAGTACTGAATTAAACTGTGCTAAAACTGAGTTACGCAGATTCAGGCAAATTAGGCTGTACTCGTTTAACACGTTAAATCAGTTCCAGACTCTACTGTGATAAGTGAATTTCCGCAAAGTAGGATTCTTTATTTATAAATCGAATACTTTCGTAGTTAGAGCATAGAAACCTGTTTACGACCTTCTAAATACATTTTTTTTAATGATTACAGCCCTCTAGACATGGAACAACACCCTTTAGTCACCATTACACTCGTATTACCCAATATATTAGACAAAATAAGGGAAAATAAACATTAAATATTACAAATATCATATTATTATTATTGTATCCTTCTCCTGGATGGTAAGCATCTTCCTCCGGCGCTTAGTTTCATCGTTAGAATGCTTAGAAGAAGCAGCACGTTTAGGAGCCATCGTGGGTCTTAGATAAAAGTTCTCAGAAATCGCATAAACGCTTACAAGAGCAAAGATGCTTCCGATACGTAGCGATGCAGAAAGATGAGAGAAATGAGAAAAATGAACTGAGCCAGTCAGTGGCCAGGATAGGAAGAGGATATAATTGACTCAGACAACCGAGCCCGTGCTGTATCATTTTCACTGTCTCGATCAACTTTTTTAATGAATATATTTGGAAAAAACCGGCGATAGAGTAAAGCCTCGAAAGTCGAAGCGCGAATTAGCGAGGGACGACTGTATAAGGCTGTTAAGATGGATAATTAGCTGTTTTCATCTTTACGACATAAAAACACCCCCCATCGACGGTGTACTTTCAAACAATTGGCCAGCTCTGCTCATCTCCCGCTATTTGCATACCTTTAGCTCCTGAGTGAAACATGCTATCAGGACGCCGTAGCCAGATTTACCCGAAAAGCAGTACTGTTGGGCTACCTGCGCCTCACAGTACTAAACCCTGCTTGTTATAGAGCTTTGATACCAGCATATGTTTGTTTGATTTTGCTGCGCCTGCCTCTGCTTTGCTTGTTACCTGTACATTTATTTGGCTACTTGACAGTAACAGTTGGTGTTTGTAAGCAGAAAAGCAGTTAGCCATGAGGATATTCAAAAATCACTGAAATGTAAATGTCGCCTATATCCTTGATGTTAGCTTGTTCCTTCTTGTTCAAATTGCATGCTGGTGGCGCCGTAGTGGTATGAAGGGAGTCTATCTACCCATGTGCATTTAGCTTGGAATGTCAATCTGAAGAGCTAAAAACCTACTTAGCCTCGACAGAGTAGCCGTTGGTGACGATGCTGTCATGCACGTGCACGTTGGTTATGTTGCTTGGGTGTGGGGACGTCCTATTGGTCGGAAGTTGGCCTTACGGGAACCTTTAACCACGGCGCGTTCCCGGCAGAAAGGACCAGAAGTGCTACACTGGTTGTTTTACACCTCGGGCCTTGCTGATTCATACCTCCGTGTGAACGACAGAGGGGGAAAAAGCATGCATAAACTGGTAACATCAAAGGGCTTCTGAAGGTTTTACGTAAGGGGATTAGACGCGAGATACGGGATATGGTGGCATAAGCGGAAAAATGCTCATCCGAAGTACAGTAAGCGTCTCCGGCAGGGGAGCGCTGTCCGCTCGCGACGTCGGGCCTCCGGTCATTCCAGGAGATGGCAGAGGGTGCCCGGGACTCCAGACCTGCGGAACGCGGGATTAGGCAGGACTCGTTAGCGAGCTGGAACTTCTCTGTATCCTTACCTGCTTTTGTCCCCAAAGCAACGCAAAATAAAATTTCCCATTGGCTGTTTTTGCTTATGTTCTCGTGGATTTTCATACAGATCCATTTTATATGCATCAATTTGTGTCTTTATCAGGGTTCATTATTTTTCCCCAAGGACTAAATTCCATCAGCACATTTTTTAAGTGCGTAGCTGGGGGGCGGGGGCTATGATTTGCCAAGTGGTGGTGGTGGGGGCGGAGTTCGGATGATACCCTCTGATCTATATCTTATTGTCCCGGAGAAGCCGCCTGTCTCTTTAAATACAGTACCTTATGTACTTGTTACATTACTTTGTTGTTGTATAAATCAAGTATATTCATTTCTATATATTTTTATTTAACTGGGAAAGGTGCATGCCTTTTAAATTTAGTAGCAGACTCACATAAGTATGGTATAAACAGAGTATATTTATGTATAAATATATCTATAAATCCCACTTTATTGTATTAGGGAGGCATATGTCTCTTTAAATCTAGTAGCATATTCGCATATCTGTTGTATATATACAGTCTATATATTACATCTATAAATGCCACTTTACTGTATTGAGGGAGGTGTATGTCTCTTAAAATCTAGTGGAATATTCACCTATCTATGTAATAAAGAGAGTACATTTATGTCTGTATATATGAGTGCCACTTTTCTGTACTGGAGGAGGTGCATGTCTCTTTAAATCTGGTAGCTTATTCATATATCTGTTATATAAGCGCAGTAGTCAAACATCCCTCCAGGGGGCAGAGAGATGGGAGTGCAGACGGGACACTGTTTTGCCAGCCTGTCCTTTTTATTTGCGTTAGCGCTAGTGAGCATTTGCTCAGGTGTTTCTCATCGCAGGGGCTGTCCTCCCCTCTGCACCGGTCTCACGCACTGCTTTCGCACCACGCCTCGCAGTCAAGTGGCCTGGCTGTAATGCAGATGTTACTGCCTGGATTATTTTTGTAGGTCAGCTTTTGAGGAGCGATTCACCGCTCGGGTCAGGGTGAAGTGGGTCGCTGGTGCAGTAGTGCTTCGCCTTCCCCCAGGATGATTCTCTGTGGAAGGTTTTCTCATTATGGTCTGTTTGCCTCTGACGGCTGTGGGTAAACCGGGGCCCCCAGGCCATCCGATTCACGCCTGTCTCTATCGCATTTAGACCCATCTCACTTGGCTTTGTATGGGTGGGCGATTGAATCTGACAGCAGGCTGGGTTCAAAGCCATTTCCCACAATGCTTATCTGCACAACTGACATCGTGTGTTACAGGGGCGGACGGCTAGGTTGGTTTTAATCTCATTTTCTCACAAATTCTGGGTTATATACAGTTTGGGCCTTACTGTGGCAGTCATGCTCTTCTCATTATGGTAGAAAGCCGAATGTAAGCTGCACGTAAAGTATATTAAAGCCGGGCAACGGAAAATACATAAGTTGGGTGTTAGTATTGACCAGGAATTACTGGTTATTTTAGAAGTGTAAAAGTTCTTAGGAAAATCATTTCTGAGCAGGGCTGGCTCAGGACTCTTTGACAGATGATCAATAATTACAGAATACAACTGTAAATTGCATGGTATCGATTTATATGCCAGTGATTTCATTCTATTTAATTTTTCTTTTTTTATGAATTATTAGGGTTTAAAGCCAAAGAACGCCTTCTTGTGCGTATTGGATTTTGTTTGTCTGTCCGCTTTCCTGAAGTGGGAATGAAATTTCACTCCATTAAGCACTATGAACAATGTTTTTATTTTAGAATGGGAGCCATAATAAAAGAATAATGATAATATGAAAGGCTTTACTTTGCTGTAATGGCGTGTTTGTGTCTGTGCTGCCTTTAAGAGAGCGAGTGGCTAGCCAGCCTTGCATTACTCAGTCCTCTCGTTCTTAGCTTTTAGAGTGGAGCTGGCTCCTCTGCATTTCGGAGTCGTTTCTCTACATGATTAATTACATCATTAAGGACATCAGTAGGACCCAGAGGGCGGTGGGATGACATATGTTTACCATAGCCACCACCACTGTTCCGGGGTCAGGGGTCGCCGAAATCAGATGTCGTCCAGACGCCGGCATCCCGGCACCGGAAAGTCGAGAGGCCCGCAGGCTGTGTCGGGCAGCCGCGCAGTCGTGTGGTCACGTGGCCGTTCGGCCGCGCAGTCGTGTGGTCACGTGGCCGTTCGGCCTCGCAGCCGTGTGGTCACGTGACCGTTCGGCCGCGCAGCCGTGTGGTCACGTGACCGTTCGGCCGCGCAGTCGTGTGGTCACGTGACCGTTCAGCCGCGCAGTCATGCAGTCGCGCATCCTCCAATTGAGTCCCACTTCCCATGTCTCCTTGGCTCAGACCAGCAAGTGACCTTGGGACAGCTCAGCATGGAATTCCAGCGCCCCTACAATTGTGATTTCCAGAGCACCCCAGGTGTGAGAAGCTGTTCAAAGATCTGCAAGCCTCATATCATCAGCGGTTGGCCCTGCTTGCTACGGACAATTTGTTTTGTTTCCAGAGTATTCTCACCCTGTGTTCACTCTTCCCCTACATTTTACTGTCTAAGGAAAGCACGTATCTGTAGTACCACATTTAATCTCCTTTTTACAGTACTGTAGCTTACATGTGAAAGCCTTTCTTGCTCGACATGAATGAGAGTGCTTGGCTCAGCAGAAAAAAGTCAGGCAACTTCTACGGATCGCTTCTGAAACATGACAGAGTAAACAAAGGCGGCTCCCAGCGCGGGAGAGCATGAGTGTTTGTTTGAGTTCAATATAGGCTGTTTGCTTGTATCTCCCTGACACACAGGCTGTGATTTTTATTCACTGCAAACCAGTGTCAGTCAGAAATTCGAACAAACCAAACCATATATAACCAAACTAGCTATAGGGGCTATATTTATTTATTCTATTATACAGTATCAGTCAGAAGTTACCCACCCATAGAAATGTTTATTTGTACTAATATCTATGTTTTAGAATAATTACAGTATAAAGACATCAGAACTATAAAATAACATGTGGAATTATGCATGGTATTAATCAAGAAATAATCGTTTGTTGGAGGTGGGGGGCAGCTCTGTGAGTTGGGACCCAGAAGGTTGCTGGTTCAGATCCCTGGGTTGGCAGAGTGATCTCACCATTGGGCCCTTGAGCAAGGCCCTTAACCCCAATTATTCCTAGGATTGCCTGACCCTGCTGTCTCCTCTATACCAGTTTCGTGAGGTGGTCTCCTGGGATGCTTTTCCAGCTGTCCTGAAGGAGGTCACATATATGCTGAGCTCTCATTGGCCAATTTTCCTTCTCGCTGGTCAAACTCCTCCAAAACCATTTCTACTGTCTTTAGGTCAGGTGGCCAGGTCATGTGATGCAGCACACTATCGCTCTCCTGTTTTATTGACTGTATTTTATATAACCTTTTTTTTCATTCTTTGTACCTTTGTACCATGACATGTTTAAATTTTCACCAAAATACGCATATTTACCAGCTAAGCTTTTTGATCCTTGTCAGCTTGCTTGGTGTGGAACAACTCGTGCCCTCAAAGTCCCTCTGAACTCAACACTGTTATATTAAAATGAATATGACTGTCCTCAGGGCTCAAGATATTTCTAAGGAAATCACCAGTATGACATGGCAAAACAAATCGTTCACTTTTAATGCCTTCTAATGCCTAATGTACTTTTAATGCTCTGCATAACTTATAATCCCTGAGCTCGATTAAGTCAGCCCGGGTCTTTATGAGAACGCTGAATGCCTCTGTGGCTAGCATGAATCCACGCATGTAAATGGGCTTCTGGGAGCATTTCGGGCCTAACAGGGGGATCTCCATAAAAACTGGATCATCGCAGATGTTTGTTTTTCTGTTTCTGTTTAGTTCTCTCTGGTAGGAATCCATACTGAATACTGCTTGTATTGTTTCCATAAAAAGCAGACCTCTTTGGATCGTATATCAGTGTTTGCCATTTGATACCATTCCTAGAGAGTATCTGGCAATCATCTGAGCTTTTCTTTACTTTTTGTAGCATGGAGGGTTTTTTGTATCATTGGGAAGATGCAGATAGGTTATTGTCCTTTACTGTAAATATAACAGCATATTTGTCCCTGGGTCAAACATGTAAACGCATAGACCAGTGTCTCCCAATCCATTCCTCGGGATCTCGTAAATAGTACACGTTTTTGCCCCCTGGGCGACGGGTCGGAGCAAAAATAGGAACTGTCTGCCAGGGAGGTGAGAGGGAGCAAAAATGTGGACTGCCTGTGGGCTCTCGAAGACTGGGTTTGGAGGCATGACATAGATAACAGTGTGGGATTATTTTTCAGGAAAAATACTAGTTCTCTGTTAAAGGTGTTTATGAATAAAGGTTTCTCTTAATTAGCAGAAAATTAGCTACAGACTATTTAGTTGACTTTATTTGGTTGGACAGGGTCTTGTCTCTGCCCTGTTGCGCTCCTGGTCCCATTGTCTGAGCTGTCCTAGTCCTTTCTCAGAGAGAATCTCATTTGTAAGCAAGGCAGGTATTACAGAACCATGTTTAATCCTTATTTCACAGTACCATAGACGTGAAGGCCTTTTTGTCTCGTTTACATGCTCAATATGAATGAAAATGGCTCAGCAGAAAAGCGAAAGGCAACTTCTACAGATTCCGTCTAAGTATCCCTTGCAAACGACCGGTCGATACTCACTAGGAACTGTATCAAATATCAAGCAGTGACACAACACAAAGAGGGTTAGTCCCATGTCGGTGGTTCTCCCAGAGAGCTAACCCCCATAATGGGAGTCCTGCTCTTTCCCGGCTCTCTGAAGCCGCATTTTTCATCAGCCGCCGCCTGGCTGATGTGGTGGCTAGTGGTAAGGGCTCTTGGGGGGGGGGGGGGGGGGTACTTGGGCGGAGCTTGGAGCCTGCGGTTTTTCGCTTTGGGGTTGAAGGGAAGGGACACGGGCAGCGCGGCACACTGCAGCTTCTGAATCCTCGGAACCAAGTTGGCGCAGAATTCTAGCACTCCCCTTGGATGTGGCCTCTGCTGCCGGCTCCCAGTGCCAACAGAGTTTAGTGATGGATAGCCGACCTGCTGCGGTCTATGGCTCCTTAAAGCCCCGGACACCCCCCCATCAGTCCACCCCAGCCGACCTCCCGCAATCAGATTTACGTCGCTGGCCTGCGCCATACCGTTTACGAGTGAGGCAAGGTCTCCCCGAGAGCCACTCAACAAAAACTGATATTTCTGTTCCTTTCTCATGCAGAATGTCGCTTCCTTTTCTCATCATTAGTGAACACCATCTGGACACTGAAATATGTATCGTTATTCCACATCTATGCCACCAGTGCAGGAATCTTCTTCACCGGGGAAGCAAAGAGTGTTTTGGGGAGCGCTGCGGAGTGGGCCGGGTGACCAGTCTCATTCAACACCGACTGATTTGCTGTGACAGACACGCCGCTCAGGGGAGCTCAGTTGCCATGGAAATTCAGCTACACATCACCCCCCAACGTCTGCCCGTATAAAAGCATCAATTTTTAATGGTAGGCTACTTAGTGTGGCACTCCAGCTTGTCCCCTTCTACAAAATACACTATTGCTAAAGTTGTACAAAATAAATCTGTATAAATCTGTAGATTTATACATGTACAAATTTGTGGTTGGGAATGTGCCAGAAGTAAGTGCATGTGGCTTAGTGCTGTAGCAAGAAGGAGCCATTTAGTGCTGCGATGCTAATGGAGACCTGCGGTTTGATGCTAATGCTAATGAAGTCCCATGGTTTCATGCTAATGCTAATGAAAAACTGTGGTCTGATGCTAGTGTTAACGAAGACTCGTGGTTTGATGCTAATGCTAATGAAGTACTTTAGCCTGATGCTTATACTAATGAAGACTTGTGGCTTGAAGCATCCTTTTATAGAAGTGTGTGTTCTTATAGCAAAGGCAGGCTTTTAGTTGTATTATAACAAGATGGCACCGTCACTGTAGAGGTAGGCCACTGAGATAGGATCTCAGCCAATAGCTCCACCGCTGGAATGAAGGGTGTCTTGTTAAAAGTCTGCCCTTCTCTCATACCTTTTGCTGATCTACCATGGGTGTGGGTCATGGGGATTGAGCCAATAGGGAGGTGGGGGGTGTGAAGTATTCAGCATAGCTGCTCATCATCAAAAGGAATAAGGAAAGGCATGGAGTGTTCTAGGCACAGGCTGGCACATCCAGTCTGCTCCCTTCTCTGGAACCTTGAGAGACAGGAGGGGCTAATTAGTGGTTTGTGGGAGTTCAGTCGAAATATTCAGCTGGAGAAAGCAATTAGACCTGGATTACTCTCCGACTTTGCTCATTATGCGGTAGAAAATAACCTTCCTAGGTCATATCACTTTGTTTGTTTCAGTGAAATAAGTTTATTCCAGGAGTATGGGGCTGTTATTAGGTTGGCAGGCTTCACTTGTGTAGATTTTATGGAGCAGAACAGTATTTGGCTGAGAAGTTCAATGAATACTGTCCACTCAGCATTAGCATCCAAGGGCTAAGAGGGCACCGAGCTTCAGACTGTTAACCAGTACAGTACTGCTCAATCATCTGGACCTACACAGCAGCGAACTCCGAGGAACCGGAAGTTCTTTAGATGCCCGTGCATGAGGAACACAGATGGCTTGCAGTTATTCCAAAGAACCTAAGACAAGTCACATGCTGTTTGACGTAGCTATTGGCAGTTGCTGCAGCTTGTAACTTCGGGTTATGTCAGCATGAATTTCACCTACAGAAAATCTCTCTGACGCACTCATCGGACTCTTTCGGATCGTGACAGTCGTTTGGCTTTGCGCAAAGTCCTATGCGAAGCCGGAATTCGTACTCGCTTAGGAGCCTGACATCTGTTTGCCACCTGAAAGGGTGAGGTGACCAGAAAGCATCGTTCCATTCGTTTTGTTTAAAATCTCCCATTTTTCTTACCAATCGCCGTTCGAAACTGAGCAACCTCACCGTATCATTCTGAACCACTTCTGGAAAACATTTCTTGACAGCTCTACTCTTGCAAATGCAAAAAGTCTTAAAAAGTAAGGGCATGCATTTTACTGCTCTATATGGGGTCTGGGAATCATTTGTAAGTCTACATTGCTTGTATTAAAACTAGTAATACGAAGATTTTTATGAGGACTTAAGAAATACGAGCATTTCATTTCCCATATCTTCTTTCTTGTGCTTTTTAACTTTCCCACAAAAGGAGGTGGGGGGCGATGTCTATTTTCATGTAGTTGGAAAAAGTTAGCTTCATCTTTATAGCTTGTGGGTTTGAGCAATGTCTCTGTGTGGGAGATCATTTTTCTTACATTCTTGTGTGCTCTTGAGGGCAGGGCCTGTTAAAGTGATGGATTTAAAGAGTTGAAGCATGAGGGAGAATGACAGAAGGAGCGCTGGACTATTTTTGGAGAGTTCCGCATCTGGTACGGCACACACCGAAGAACGGTATCGGTCTTTCGCACGGATTAATTGCAGTCACTCAGGAACAAAGTTGGTACTCTGGATGCTTGGAACGCAGATGGGAGATTAACAGCTATTTCTGGCATAAAGTTGCATTAGACCATGACCTCCTTTTCACTCTGGACACAGAACATGGAGTTGGCCTTAGAAGTTCACCCTTGGTATTTGTGGAGAAGCATCCTGCCACTCTTTCCCAAACCTGTCATTGTTGGTAATGCCATCTGTGCCTCCATAAGACGGTCCTAGTTTCACATGTATTTCTATGGCAGATGTTTTTTTTCCCCCCGAAACGGGATACAATTGAAAAGACAGAATCAGACAGTCCCTGGAGAAACCGGTGGTTAAGGGTCATGTTCAAGAACTTAATGGTGAAACCACTTTCCCCGTGCTGGGATTTGAACTGATGACCTTCGGAACCCAGGTACGGCATCCAGACCTTCCGAGTAACCACAGCAGATGTGTTCTGTTGGGGGGAGACCCTCAGTGTGAGGCTGAGCCTACGCACTCAGCCTTGTGACGGACCCATACATACCCAAAGAGTAGGACACACACACACACACACACAGGCACAGCTTCACACAGTCTCACCCATCGTGTTCTTATGCTTTCACCCCCAACACACACATTCACGCCATCTCACTCGATGCCCTACGCCCCCACCACCCCCGGGCCATCCAGCTTCAGAACAAGATCCCTCCCCCCCCTCCCAGAAGCTTACAGACGGCCCCATACCCACAGGAAGTGACACGTCGGCCTTGTCGGCCCAGAGGTGGACACACTTTAGACTGCCTGTGTCTGCCTGTGCAGGGAGAGGTAGTGGGTCTGGGGTCTGACCGGGACACACAGGGCCATATGGGTCAAAACAATGGGCAGCGTAATCACACCTGCATCGTCTGGTGGAGGGTGATGAGGCAGGTTTGCTAATCTGGAAGTTTCTCACTCCGATGTGATGACGTGCGCCCCCAGCCCTGGCGGGGGGGGGGGGGGGGGGGGGGGGTACCGGCGGCGGGGGGCGCGGGGTCACACCGTTGGTGGGTGGTGCCGGGGGGGTTTTGGGAAACGTGGCAGACACGGG
>JAODKN010000050.1:2926319-2945832 GCA_026774425.1 Petrocephalus zakoni | reverse complement strand
CCGTTCCACCACATCCAAAAGGTGCTCTATTGGATTGAGATCTGGTGACTGTGGAGGCCATTTGAGTACAGTGAACTCATTGTCATGAACTACAGCGGTTCATCTTGACCATGTCAACATGCCTAAATGCATTGAGTTGCCACCATGTGATTGGCTGATCAGTAACGATTGGCTGATTTGTGGCGGGTGGGTATATATATATATATGTGTATATCCCATAACAGTGAACATCAAATATATATATATATATATTTGATGTTCACTGTTATGGGATGCATACTAAAAGTATACAGCCATAATAAACACACAATTGACGTGCAGTAGTGTACGTAGTAGTGGAAACATGTGCAGGTGTGGTAATGTAGTCCGTATTCAGCTCCCCCACAGCACTGTTGTAATTGACGTCAGCCCGGCACACGTCTGTGTAGCCTCACGTTATTGACTTTGGTGCTGATCCGCCGTATTACACAGCTGCCCGCCACCAGAGAATCATTTCTGCTGCAAGGTTACACACAGGGCACTTGACGCTCTACTGCTTCCAAGAGTCAACCCCTGAAATCACAGCCATAATGCAAGCAGATGGCCATCCTGAAGCGATGCGATATTCATCCGCGAGATGAACTCCTCCCCGTCATGTTCCACTCATGAATAGCATTTGACATCTGTGCATGTTGTTATTATTCATTATTGCTGTTTTCCTGTCAGAATTAGTCTGGCTATTGAAATTATTAAGGATATTGAAATTATCCCGTAATTAAAGAACGACTCCATATCCTTCAGCCTCAAGCAACAAATGGGCCAAATTGTTACCAGATCAGAGTAAATATTATGGCACGCAGAGGATATCATTAGCATCGTCTCTTGTGGTTGTTTCCGAAATGCAGATGCCGATTTTCTGAAGGAACAAACAAAGTGTCAGTTCCGATTCTATGCGAGTCATTTGGTGTTAGCGCTTTGACCTGGGATGCACCAGACTTATAGGAAGTGTTACCCATATTTCCAATGCCATTGCACCTCTAGTTGAGTGTTCTGTGTTTATTCTTTATATACTACCATACTGTTAGCTGTGTTGTTTGTAGCTGAATGAGGCAGCCCTCCGCTGTACATATACTGTACCACATGATCGAAAAGACGTCTTGAATCTCAAATCTGATTTATTGCTGGGGGGCTTATCTGTACATGTCGATGGAGTGCACCTGTGTCACATCAGAGATCTCTGCCGTGAAGCCCACCATTGGAACCGCCCCCTTGGTCAGGCTCCTCAAGACTAGCCAGCTCCCAAAGGAGACCAGTGGAATATTCTACTCGTCCATTTGTTCAAAGGGGTCGAAATGTAGCGCCAGTAGGAAGGGCAAAGCGCGAAGATCACAAATCAGTGGAAACACTGCTTCGCCAGCCAGTGGCACGTATGACAATTACCATGGTAAATGATGTCTCAGGGTACCACGCCGAAGTAATAATAACAGCCATCGCAATCTCAGCAGTCAGAAATAATGTATATATATATATATATATATATATATATTTAAATTTCGCTCACGGCTTATTATGAAAAATTTGCATTTAGATAGCTGGAGTTACATGACATTTTAATTATGGTGTTGCCCTTTCATGAGCCCATGTAGGCCTGGAGCTGGGCTTTATGTTCTAAAGACCATATGTTGTATACATTTAAATAATTGATTATCCTATCGATATAGCGGAGGACCTGATCCACCATCGGGAATCCACTGTTAAATTTAGCCAGAAAATTCATCTAATGAGCTAAAACCAGAAGCAAAATTCAGAAAGCAGGAGGAGTATTTTTGCTGGCATATTTTATTTTTCATTCATCTTTTGTGAGCTACACCTTTGTGTATGAAAAAAACATATATCTCTGCTGGATTAAAAAAAGTTTACTTCATCTTATTTTAATTACTTCATGCATGTATTCATGAGTAGAATTTAGGAAGTGGATGGATAGGTACGTCATTTCAGTAAGAGTTATGGACACACTGGACCTTCTGTGCAACTAGACATTATGTAGGGGTAATTTAGGGCGAGTGCCCCGCATAACTGTACAATAAGCAGACCCTCCTCTGTGTCCTTGAAACAGGAGTTTATAAGACTGAGTCCTTAACCACCATGCCATCTAGTGCCCTGCCGGTCAAGCGAGTCTGCGCCCCATTTAATGCACTTTATCTGGGCCTTCCTGCGCGTCTGAACCGCCGATGACACACAGTAGGGGGAGGTTGTGAATCGGTGGAAAGAGAAACATGATCTCATCCTCCTTCGCCGTGTGTGGGGTGGTGTGGGGTGACGACAGTCGCCAGGCTTGACCAGACCGCCGCTCTCAGGGGCAGCCGACTGGCGTTTTGGATGCCGCGTGACCTGAGGGTGGCTGCCTTGCTCCACTGTTTTCCCAAACTGCTCGCCTGTTTTGTCCTCCTGTGCCATCTTCTCTCTCTCTCTCTCTCTCTCTGACATCAGCCCACATTTCACTCACTCTCTTAAAATATTTCATTTTTCGGGATGTGCGTCATCAGACAGATGCCAAAGGAGACAAGCAGAGATGGTAAAATATGTATAATAATCATTATAATCTAGCCAAAGCAGCATTTTTCCATATAAAACGTTCTGTGTTGTTTTGATATTCAGCTAGTGCCCCTAAATGGTCCCAGACTGCATTGTGGGAAATATCTCCCAGGGCCGAGTGGATCGAGGAGACCATGACCCTCGACTGGTGGCTCCCACAGAACCGCATGCGTCCGTAACCTTGCAGTGGATCCTGGTGCCGGGGTGTGTCGGCCCGACCGGGCACCGGCATGATTACCGAGCGTCGGGAGGTGGGGTAGCAGCGGGCATCCATACGAGCTCAACACCTGCAGCAGGAAGTGACTTTGAGGAAGAAAAGCGAGACCAGGGCCCAGCCTGCGAGAGGAGGCCCGAGACTCCTTATCCAGCTAGCGGCCGCTAATGTCATTTCAACATCGTTTTTACCTGTCGCATTCAAAGATCTTCAGAAAGAGTCAGCTCAAAAGGCAAGAGAGTTTAGTTTAACAATGGTCGGCCAAGAACTTAAGCAGTAGTTACCCAACAGCGCCTCCCACAGTTCATTATGTAAATGGGTAATCTTCCCCTAGAGGCTAGATGACACATTTGTATAGGAATAGCAGGAATCACATGGAAAACCGTGGAAATTGGGCTGTTAAACTGTTTTTAATCAAACTTTATATGCATGAGAATTAAACTATCACATTTGCACAGATTGCTTTGCAAAACTAAGCTTGCTCATTTATGTATATGCACTTTACTTTAGTAAAAATAAATATTAAATAACTGGTGAGAAATGGAGTGTGTATCGCTCCATAGTGTTTGCCAGTGGAGGAGGAGTGTGTGGCCTCCCCCTGTCGCTCACTGTGATTGGCTACTGGGGAGAAGTTTACTGCCTCTCAGCTAATAGGAGTCTCTAAGGGAATCTGTAGGCATTAGTAAGTGGGGGTGTTTGTATCCTACATGAAGCAGTGGGCAAGGATATAGATGCATTGTTACATTTCTGTCCGTATTTAGGCATTCACCTTTCGACAAAAAAATCGTTCCTTTTCCTTTGGCAAGGTGCATGTTGTTTATGGTTTCAGCTGTCATATTTTACTGATCCCTGGGACAGAGGCCCCAGAATTTTCAGGACATGATACATGCGGCTCAGAATGTAGCCACACTGTAAAAAGTCTCTCGAGATATAATCAGGGACGTGCTATGAAAGAAATAAAATGTTCAAGTTTAATGCACGGGATCACGTAGCTGATCAGGAGATTTCGGTAATGGGGGATGATGGGTACTTTAGCCGCGAGCCGCTGACAGACGTGGGGGCAGAGCGATCATTTCCCGCCGCCGGGGCCCTTTAATCTCCAGCTGCCCACGCGCGCTTTAGCGTAAGCGAGCGAAACCGCTACGGCGCTCTCTCCGAGACCCGGTCGCGTAACCGTGCCTGAAAGCGCACCTCTGCGCCTTTTAATGGCAAACCTCGCCAGGTGTTAGCCGCTGGCGAAATCACCGGCGCACCGTGCCGATAGTCTGTGGCGTGAGCCATTATGGGTAATTGCCTGTCAGACTGCTCGCCATCAAAATGAAAGGCATTGCCTTGAAAGACCTATGATGGGAGGATGTGTGTTTCCTCTTCCACCCTCGCAAACCATCACTCTGTTGTCATAAGCGTGTGGAGTCAGATTTAAATCAAACAAAAGAATGACTCCCTGAGCTTATTCTCCCTTTTTATTTTTTTCCCCAATTAGCCGGCCGCTCATTGTAAAATGGTAGTCAGCGGTGCATGGGGCTGGCATGCACACACGGAGTTCTAAAGCCTGCTGCTGAACAGAACCCAGCGCCCGGGCTCACGCTCTGCAGACGTCAGCACATTCGCGGTTTATGGGCCGGCGCGCCGCATTCACCGTTAAAGTTTGAGTTCTGCTGAAGCATTAGCTGGTGCTAACTTATAATTAACGAGATATCGGTCTGTCTTTCAACCACTCATTCTATGTTGGGTCACTGGGAGCTAATCCCTGAGCACATACAATATTTATTGACACTAGTTACTCTAAATCAGCGGTCCCCAACTATTTTTCGCTGAGGGTCAAATTCTAACCGTGACACAAATCCAGGCCCACTGTGTCTGAAACAAATGCCAACCTAGGGGGAAAATCGATCATAGTAGAGATTCAGTTGTATTTCACTCTGGATGTGGATCAGAATCTGCAAGTTGGAGACCGATGCTCTAAATGGATAACTGTGGGAATCATAATCCCCCTGAGCACAGGCAAGATTCAAACCCTGAATAATGGAGGTGTTTGGTAGCTGTGTTGCCCACTGAGGCACCATGCTGCCCATGACTGCTAAGATATACGTCACAGAAATGTAATGGAACCATGTAACATTTCCCATCTATATTAGCATTATGGTCATATGACCATGGTTACTTCCTGGGCCAATACTCTGGACATTCCTTTGTCCCACCCCTGTGTGTCGGCTCTGTGCCATGGCCACCACTCGTGCCAGCTCTGCGATTCCTGCCCCGCGGCTGACATCCGCTCGATGTCCGTGGCTCCCAGCTTGGAGCAAGCTGCCGCCTCCACGCGCGTCGAAAACCTCCGGACGCCGAAGGCACGTCCCCGTGGTGCTGGGAGGGGTCCCGTGTGCCAGGTCCAGCCCACTCTGGTCTGCAGGCATATGGCCCACGGCGGCCTGCTCCCCGGAGGAGCAGTGGAGTAGCGACCAGCAGCAGTAGTGACTTTGCGGCCGAGAGCGGCTCCGAAGGCCGATGGAAGGAGGTGGGGGGCATCCTCACGTCAATCATGGTGAGCCAATTACTGCAAGTCTGTGATGGGGGGGGGGGGTGTTTACAGGAAAAATATTATTGGCCGAAATGACTATTTGGCTGAAAGACTTTCTTAAACAAATGCTAAAGGGGAAGCAGCGTCCCGATACTTAGCGTTGACCACTTAGAGTTGACCACTTGGGCTCGTCTCCGCTGTAAAGTGTACAGATGGCTTCGTTTGAGAACCTGGGGCTGTGATGGGGGGAGGGGGTGGGTGGGTGAGAGGAGCAGTGAGCAGAAGCAAGCTAGCACACATCTCAGTTGACTCACCGAACCTGAGATGCGGGATCCATATAAATGTCGCCGGAATACGTATCATTGCTCATCAAGCGTCAGTGTCCCCAGCTCAGCCTGGACCTGAACAGGAAGGATACCTCTGCTGCTTCTTCCTCATATTTAATCCATTTCTTACATCACTCCGCTTTCCTCCTTAAATCAGATGGCTCCTACTGTGCTCACCCAAGTTTCGAAAGTAGGATTAGGAGTTTCAAGAATTAACTCAGCC
Organism: Petrocephalus zakoni; assembly: GCA_026774425.1. Lineage (NCBI taxonomy): Eukaryota > Metazoa > Chordata > Actinopteri > Osteoglossiformes > Mormyridae > Petrocephalus > Petrocephalus zakoni. The sequence goes on along the minus strand of JAODKN010000050.1, from coordinate 2,939,977 downwards.
ACAGATCCTCTCTGAGGGACGCCGGCTCCCCCGAGAGACAAATTTGGAGTGACAGCTCCAGTATCTTTGGACTTTGCTTTCCATTTAAAGCACTTAGAATGAAAGGACGGCGGCTCTAAGTAGGTAGAGGGGGAAGGTGTTACTTTGTCAGCATCGACTGCGGCAATTGTGTCGTGGAACTTGTTATCGGATACGGAGATAAATAGACCGTTTCATTTAAAGGGATTACCTTGCTCCGCTAATGTTATTTGTACTCATAAACAGACATCTTATTGGTCTGTGGTGGGGAGATTGCAACCAGACTGCCAATGAGAGGGGGGGGGGTGTCAGAGGGATGTCGGTTCATCCACGGGGGCTGCTTTCAGACTTCCTGTCGCTGAGCGGCGGTTAACTTTGAGAAGTCGGGGAAGCGCAGACCGTGATGTAACTGGGATCGACTGGAGGGGGCTTGAGAGCACATGGAGACGGGTGCCGGAGTTCATTAAAGGAGGGGTTGTGACGTACTCCGGCAGGAGTGATGTGCTAACAGGCGCTGGGCCCTGAAAGCTACGTAGCTCCTTGACTGCTACTTCCTGTCAGTGTCAGCGTGTCTTCGGGGTATGAGGGCGGCGACCCGTCTGGGTACCCGTGACGGGCGCTGTGTCGTTTTGCATTGCTTGGTATTGAGCAATAGACACAGTGGAAACCGGAAAACATTTCTGTCTAATTTCCTCTATCTCTTTCGTTTGCTTTTCCATAGTCATGCTATTTTTCTTGTTTTTTTGTATATTGCCACACAGTACCTTGCCATGCTCCAGCAGCATTTACAGCGCGGGGAAAGGCTATTCTCTCTCTATTTATCAACAGACACCATAGGCTCAAAACATTAAGATAGTTATGCCTTTAAAATGACTGCCCGTTGCTTGGAAGGATCTCCAAGCTGTCATTGTCGGTTAGTATTCATACCTCCAGTCCCATCGCACGCATTTTTTTTTCCCTCTCTTCCTGACTCATCGGATTTGAGGGGGTAGGAAAGCACCGGGGTTGGATGATGCGAGGCGGACAAAAGTGAAGTTCCCCCAAAGATCCAGTTGACTGGTCAGGCCCTTTGACTTGGTGGACCGGTGGTTCTGTACTGTGTGAGTGCTGTCTCACCTGAGTGGGCGAGAGCCCTTGCCGCTAACAGCCTTGCTGGCTTTCTGACGGGGGTCCCACAGGATGGAGGGAGGGGGGTGGCTAATTCGTGAATGGAGCGGATTAGGCTGTATCGAGGACACAAGACGCATTCAAGAACAGCCCAGGTGATGAAATTTTCAGTACATATTATTCTGTAGTTGCCCTTTCGTGGCTTTGCCAGTTAGAGCTTTAACTAGAAATGTTCAAGGAATGTGAGTGTTGATCTGAAAGAAGGTAAATACAAGAGAATAAGGAAAATCATCCCAAAGTGCCTCCCACTCTTGAGGACTGTGTACAGTACAGCAGTGTTACTGTAGTTTACAGAGTCTTTCCCTGTGATCTCAGAGCCCGCGGACGCTGCGCGTCTCACCCGCGGCCCCTCTCTGTGTCTCCGCGGGCTGTGAATATATCCCCGGGTGTTTATGTGATCATTATCATGCCTCAGTTTCAGTGTTTGGCCTGACCAGTATGATATAGTACAGCAGCGTTAGTTTGCAGTGTGGCGTCTCTCCCTGCGATCTGTGATCTCGCTGCGCGTCTCACCCGCGGCCCCTCTCTGTGTCTCCGCAGGCTGTGAATATATCCCCGGGTGTTTATGTGATCATTATCATGCCTCAGTTTCAGTGTTTGGCCTGACCAGTATGATATAGTACAGCAGCGTTAGTTTGCAGTGTGGCGTCTCTCCCTGCGATCTGTGATCTCGCTGCGCGTCTCACCCGCGGCCCCTCTCTGTGTCTCCGCAGGCTGTGAATATCCCGCGTCTGAGCACTGAGACCCGCCTGACTCACTGCGGCCCGTGAGCCGGCGTGCTGCGCCCTCCCTCCTCCCTCCCTGCCGCACGCCTGCCGAGGGATGCCAGCGCCGAGCCGCGGAGCGATGCACAGAGCCGGGCTGCCTCTGCCGCGCCTCCTCCTCCTCCTGCTCCTCCTCTTCAGAGCCGAAGCTGACAGTGAGTCGTGCTGCACCTCCTGCCCCCCCCGACCCCCCCTCCCACTTATCTCTCTTTCTTCTTTTCTCTTTTCATCTCCCTCTCAATCGCTCCCATCTCTCTCTCACTCAACTCCTCCTCCTTAATTCCTCTCTAGCCTTTCTTATAAGAAACCTCCTTTACATAAAATGTATAGGTACTTAATTCTTCTTCTGAGTCAATTGATAAAAATAACAACAACAACAGTAACAATTATTATTATTATTATTATTATTATTATTCGGCCCCAGAAATTGACCACGATAAGTAGAGGATGGATGGATGGATGGATGGATTATCGCTGTCATTATCATCTGGTTTTTCCCATGCTGGCCTGCAGCAGTCAGGCAGGGGCAGTAGGGGGCAGTAGGGAGCACGCCTGTTGCCTCCCAGTATGAGGCATATCTGGTTGAGCAGAAATAGCTGGGCTGTGAGCTTATTCCACCACCTGAGGTCGGAGCCCCGGGAACGGACAGACAGAGCCCAGAAGTGGAGAAGTGCTGGCCTTGCGATTCCGTGGGGAAACACGCAGTGTCTTCCTGCGGGATGGCAGACCTATTTCAAGGCGATGAGAAAGACAGGGACACGTTACTCTGTTTTTATAGAGAACATGGCGCAGTTATCGATCCCACTTTGGCTGGTGGTTACCCCTTCGAGATAATGACCTCTGGGGGAAAACCCATCTCAATCTTTAGGGTGGGTTTTTGGAAAACTTGGTTTGTGTGTGTATGGGTGACTGGGTTAATGTGACGCTTTAGCACTGTAGTAAAAGGTAGCATTCTTTTGGGAGTGGAAACAGTGGGAAAGGCAACCGAGCATTAGTGTGGGAAGCAGGAACGACGAGGGACCGGCGGACGGAGATCGGGAAGGCCGAGCCACTGGGGAATTTTCCTGGGGGGACCGAGGTGGCAGAGATGGGTGGGTAAGCCCCCTGCCCGTCATTTCTACACCAGGCATAAACTCCTCGCAGCCATCTGCATGCTGGGCTCCCCCTGAGCCTCCTCCCCGGGCCCTGGAGCATTTCTCCCCCTCCTGTGTCTTCCCGTGTGGGAGTCCCTGGCTGGTGTGCTGCTATGTGCCCAGACGTCCGGGAGCGGGGGGTGGGGGTGGAGCCAGTAAAATTGCCATCTCCTCCTCCAAGGGAGGTGCCATTTATTCTTTATGAATCCCGCATCTAACCGCCGCCAGGTACCTGGAGCTGAAAAAACGCTCCACAGATATTGGGTGGGTTTCACAGCTGCAAAGGAGGGGCACCTGGCTGACCATGTGTACCTTAGTGCACATTGCAGAGTGTCCCGTTAATTTAGGGGCATCGCTTTTTGTAAACAGATTACTTTAAATAGTGTCATTTTCATAAAAATCAGACCTCCCGCCAGTAAAACCGGACCCCCTTTGTAAGTCTCCGGTGATTTTCCTGACAATCACCACGATCATACATACATAAGCAGCGTGATTTAGGGGAGATTCGAGGTTCTAGGTAAAATCGAAATGCGGAATCCAGCTATATAATCAGAGGCGAGGCTAGAAAAAATATCACCTTGGGCCCCTCATATAATTTTACGTATTGAATGGCCCCTGTGAAGTCCCGAGCCCCCTGAATTTGCCAAAGTACCCCAGCATACAACACAAGCTTGTGTGGGAGCTGGGGGTGCTGGGGGAGGCGGCCAGCATGTGACCTGGTTTGCCAAGGTTTTTTTTTTTTTTGTTTGTGTTTATTTATTTATTTATTTATTTATTTATCTGTTCGTTTATTTTTTTATCATTATTGCGAACGCAACAGTGTGTACAGCTGCACTCTGTTTACATTTATATTTCCCCTGCAGAGTACTTTCTGGATGCCACACTTCTTCATTCTGAAGGCATTAATCTCAAAATGAATAAATCATTTTACTAGCCCCAAAGGAAGCTGTGTCCTTTGTGTTTAAATACAAATATATGGTAATGGTGATGTGGTGGCAGTGCCAGGCGTTGCCCACGGTGACGGGGACTTCCCCCGTAGGAGTGGGCAGCTTACGGGAAGCTTTGGTAGTGCTGGCAATCTCTGGGCATCCCTGAAGGCTTCTGAGACCTGTTCCCCTTACATAACAAACTGTTCACATCGCTGTTATAGCGAAGTGTATCCACAGCGATGTAGATGAAAGATAATTAAGCAGGTAGCATTTCACTGAAGCTTATTATCTACCACATTCCATCCTGCCCGATTAATCAACTGCAGTATTTTTCATGTTTCGTTGGTGCTGATTCATTTTTATTTTTTTTCCGCATCCTATTACAATTACAGTTATACAGCGGTGCAATTGATTTCTGGATGACATCATTGCCGTAAGGCTGTATCCTTATTGGGAGCTACGGAAGGATTTTCTTCTGAAAGTAATTTTGCCTTTCTGGATGACAGGGAAATGAAACCCGTGTGCGTCTGTTCCGGCTCCTCAGTCGTGAAAGTAAATGTATCCGCAACACACATAGAAGGGAGAAGGCAATCGTCTGTGAGTGGGGGTCGGGGGGGAAGGGGGGGTTCACCCCCAGCGTTTGAAATAGGATTTCTCAAGCGGTAAGACGAGCCGCTCTGAGTCATTTCACAAACGTTCACTTTTATCAGATCTTCCCTGTCCCCAGACTTTTACGGGGCTTCCTTTTTTTCCGAAGCTAGCTTCAGCTACCCTGCAGAAGCCTAGGCATTAGTCCCGCGGCAGTTTCCAGTGACCCACAGGCCGACCTCCAGGCAGCGATTACAGTCACAGCTCTCTCCTCTTTAGAGACGCCATGTTATTAAGTCAGTTTTTTATTATCATGAGTGGTACAGTTGCTTGGCGGTTATTAACGCGAGACGCGGCTTGTGATCTTCGCAGTCGGCGTCATTTGGCTGACGCAGCTCCTTGTAAATTGGAACACCTCGGTCCTCCGGCCAGCCTCGGGGGCGACAGCGTGGGTGATTAGCTTAGGATATTGTTCCACTGCCCCATAGGCAAATGGATCCACCGAGTCCGCAAAGCCATTCCCTCCTTTATGGAACTCTGTAAAATAATTCTTCTGTCACCATTGAAAATTATGCATAGGGTAAAAAAAGAATCATTCCAGGTCCCAGGGCCTTGGAAGTGTATTGAAACAGATTAGGTTTATAGGGAATGTTCTCCATTGTTATGTCGTTTGGATTTCACTACAGGTCAAGTCCAAATGGCTAATTAAATTTATTCCATGGGAAGACTGTAAAGTAAGGTACACACACTGACTTTAACATTATTAAATAATACAGTAAGGAACAGTGTACTGCCATAATCAGAATGTTTGTTTTTCTTGTCAGTGTTAATTTGTTGACTTTGCAAATATTATGCAAATATAAATGACCTTCAGCCTATGCAGTGATATAAAAAAACAATGGTTTTTCATGTAACTTCAGACAACTCCTATGACAAATCACATGTTTGCATGTTCAGCTATTGTGCCACATTTTACACCGGTAGGATTTTATGACCTTATAACCGGTGGTTGAGTTGAAATAATATTTCACCTGGGGATGGTGGGGTAAAATCTTTGGGGTAGGGGAGTTAAATTGCCTTGAAACCCGAATTTGGGAGCTGAATACCCCGATATAGAGTACCCCTTAGCTCTAAGCGAGTGAAATTTATGGGAGTGAGGGGGAATGGTATTTGGATGGGTGGATGAATAGGTGGATGAATGGATGGATAGATGGATTGATGGATGATTTGTGCAGGGGGCTTCTCGGGATTGAGATCCAGCTCGGTGAGCAGCCTGATTCAGCCCGTATAGATCTCCTGCTTCCTGCCACCTTCATGCTGAGTGTGGAGGGAGATGTTGCTGCAAGGCGATTGTACTTCATCAGCTTGTTCATTAGGAATTATCTCCCTCCAATTAATGAGTTAATAACTTTCACCAAACTAATTACGATAATGGATGACAGCGACTACGCTCTATCGATCGCGCCGTCGGGCCGGATCGTTTGAAACGGGAACGCCAGGGATCTCCTCAGAGAGAGCTGGCAGATTGTAAGAAGGAGCATTTAGATTTAAGACTAGATTATAAAACTGGGTGCAGGCCAGGGACATATGCAGGGGCAGCAGGCCCAGCTGAAAGGTGATTGGTTCTCAGAGTCCCCCTCCGTTGTCACTCACCAATTCAAAACATGTCATTGGCTAATGATAAGTTTGTCACCTCTGTTTGAAATAGGGCTCTTCTTATGCTACCCTTCTTCTGAAACATCAGTCCTGGTTCATCATCTGTAAGAGCTTTCTGTTGGAGATTCTATGACTAGGGGACGAAAAACCCTACATGGTGCCTTATTCCTCTCTGCACCCCCCTGACCCCGCTCCCCCAAACTTTGTGTCTTGGAACAAAGTCACTGTGGAGGGCAGAGGGGCAATTAGGACGTTGCACAGCAGTCAGCGGGGTGCTCTCAGTTTCAGTTTTATGTGCGACGGGGGGGACGTTTGCCCAGTGGTTAATGACGCAGCTCCGTCACCTCTGAGGTGTGCGTGAATGGACTGTCTGTTTGCAGGAGATAAACCGTGAGCCTTTCCTTTCACCTATTTTCAAGCCTCATTTCATGGTAATAGGAAATACGGAAATTTACATCCCACCCCACGGTGAATAAATATCTTACTTTTATTCCCGTGGGGGGGATATTACCGCCGGACAGCGGACCTTGCCGATCATGTCCGGCTCGTGGTTCGACTACAGGGAACATAGAAAAATACAAGAGTAGTGGATTGTTTTTCATGACAGGCCTGCCAAATAAACATTGGGATAGCTTGAAAGAGAACCAGCTGTAGAAATTAGCTTTTTTTTCTGGTTGCATGTGTGAAGAGCCAACTGGCAGTGCTAGAAAGCATCTGTTCATGAGAGCTAATGTGTGTACGGTATGGCTACTTGAAAACCATTTAATTTTATTTTTCACTTGATGGTTTCACACCAAATTAGTTGTCACTTCTTACATTACCCATGTTTTCTCTTGAATCAATTTCAGATCACTGTTTGAACCCTGCAGCAGGCGAGATTCTGCTTAGCACCCCCCCAGACACAGACACACACCCAGAGCAGCATAAACAAATTTGGGTTACTTCATTTATATTAAAAATATTTCAGTAAAAAGGTTTCTGGCTGCTAGCTAGCTAGCGCGCATTTGTTTCACAAGAATATTAGTGAAATATTAAAACTAGTGTAAATAACTGTGACAGTGATGGAATGCAACTGGAGGTATTTCTTCAGATTTTTTTTTAACTCCCTCTTTAGCGCCTCCTAATGGCAGGGTAGGCGATCGCCAACTATGCCTATAGGGCGGACTGGCCCTGCCCACAGCCAATAGATCATGGATGCAACCAGTCACCTGTCCGTTCATGATTAGCCAATAATGGGGCTCAGGTGTCACATGATCATGGAAATGGCCAATCCGATATTCTTTGAGATTGTTGCTGTCACTTATTTTTTACTGGCACAAAATCAAATGAAGCGTTTTCCAGGTTCCTCTATCTCATAAAGTACGCATTGTTGCCTGGGAGGGCTTGTAATGTACATTTCAGTAGGAACTTCACTGGATGCTGGAAGTATTTCAGTAAAAACGAGGAAAATGCCACCAATTATAGTTGGTTAGGGAGGAATATCTGGTTTTGTTATCCTCCTGTCTCCAGTCTTTTGGCAACTGAGCAACGGATTGAGATAAAAGTTTTGTGGATTGTGTTTTTTTTCTTCTTCTAATTGGTTTAAGTATTTGTTTTAATGTTTCTGAGCTCATCTGACTGCACTGGTTGTTTAAATTTATAAAATTATATCTTACTCACCAAATGAGATGCAACGCAGTCATGGGAAATTAAAGATAAATGGATTAGAATATATTATTAAATATAGAATTAATGAATATATGAATTGTGTGACCATCTTTTATTGTATCTCATTTTTTTTCTCCCCCACTGGTGGCTATATAAGGCGAAAATGCAGAGTATTACATATAGTCGGAAATCCCCCGGGACTTGTGCTTTTTTTTTCTTTCTCATGCAGTTTTGGAGGAAAGAAGATCTCTTTATAAAAACAGGAGGGCAATTTCATTTACTGCAGGAACACGTCTTGGAGGGAGGTGGGGCAGCCATATTGCATGGGTAGTAGCAGAACTTCAGAAGCGCAAAGTGATAGTTAGCAGAGTGGTGGAGTGTGGTTCCGTGGATTGGATGTGATCAGAAGGTTATTGTTTCAGCAGAGTGATTTAAATTTGGGCCCTTGAGCAAGACCTAGGGCTCCAGGGACTCTCTGACCCCGCTCTCTTAAAAAAAATAAAGGCATTTGCTGAATAAATAAAAACAGAGGCTCCTTTTTGGGCCCAAAGCTTCAAAGGCCATGAGTGACTTTGTTTGTGTCTCTAGAAAGTCTGAAAAGTTTGTTCGGCATTCCCTTCTCTTCTGCCCATCTGTGTGAGAACTTGGGGGATGAGATACTCTAGCTGGGAGAATGAGTGCATGCTTAATTTGATTGATACGTTTGACTTTATCGTTTTAATAATCAACATTCCATTTCTGCTGCAGTGTTCCATAAACTAGTGCACTGTTAAACCGTGAATGAGCTGTACACAACCTTTAACAGATTCTGCCACAGTGCATTCATAAAGTTACGAGAAACAAATTCACCTCGGGCTGCCCATTTCCCAACCTCGGACTGAAAACGGGTCTTTTTCATGATGCATCATGTCTGCATGCATCAGAGACTTTATTTCCAGAAACTGACTGATAGTTGCTGAAACTTCCTTTTATTTTTTGAGGTTGCTTTGATGAATTGTGCGGTGTTGGCATAATACATGTGCCCTACGAGAAATTCAATTAGCTTATATCTTGCTGCTCATTCAAAGGATTCCAAACGCATTCTTTATCTTAAGGGGTCACAAGAGGATGGTAGTTCTGCTTAAGGTAAAACCATTGTTTTCGTACCATCATCGTTGGGTGGTTCAGCAATATGTTTCGATTCAATAGCTACTTCTTCCTGCGTAAATTGAGAAGGGGGTTCCTTTGGATAACTCTATCACAGCCCGTTGCCGTGTTTGAACTGTGCGCTTTGAACGTCAGTGTTTGATGTGTTCCCGCGCATAACCTCACTGCGAGTAATCCGGGCCGGCTTCCTTCTGATGTCGTCACATTAAAAGAGGACCTTGAAAACTGTGGGCATATGGGAGCTTGGGCTGATGTACAGTCTCTCCACTTGCTTAAACCGGAATAAATCAGTCAAGTTGCGTTCCGAGGGCAGACATCCCTTATCAAGATCCTCATTGAGATTTTATAAAGATGACACCCGAATGTTTCACCCCGGGAGCCAGATTTTATACCTGTCTTCACACCTTCTGACCTCGGAGTCTCGGGTTCACCTCCGAGCATCTCCAGAATATGACCTGAAGTGCTTAAATGAAGATGTGAAAATGAACAGCATCAGTTCTATCAAAATGTACTGAATGAGCAGTCAGGCCAACTTGCCTCATTTACATTAATGGCTGTTATATTCAAGCTGGTTCTACTGTAGATGCCATGCTGGGGGGCCTTCAATGAAGCCCCTTGTGTGAAGGAGCCATGTCCAGCTGTCCCATGCTGAGTCCAGAGGCATCGCAGCCCTCTGCAATTTTTCTGGGACGTGGCAGCGGTGACTACAGGGATTCTCATTGCCGATGGCTCATTGGAATCCCTTATTGGTGTACTAGGCCAGAAACGTCATCGCAGTGACCATGATAATGATGATTATGTCATTTTTTAAAATTTTCCATATTTAAATGTAACTTTATCGCCGCGCAGACAAAACAAATGGTCGATCCAGGGCGAAAGAGGAAAGTTGAGGAGAGGATGATGGATTTTTGAGCTGGGTAGCATGCAATCATGCCACAGTGATGTAGGGCTTCTGTAATGGCTTCCGGTGGAACCTGGGCAAACATCGGCAAGATCCACGGTGATAAATGGCATGGGTCACATGGCGTTGACTGTAGGGTGCGAAACGGATGTGCACGAAATGGAGGCCAGTTCCGCACAAGTCCCTCCAACAATTTGGTTCAGAAGGGTAATGGTGAAAATTGACTTCAAGAAGCCATCACCCCAGGTTCAGAAAACTGCATTATGAAATATGACAATGCTGTTATGGGACATAAATGATGAATGCGAACTCCTTCCTGTGTGTTTTGGCAATAGAATTTTAGATGTAGAAATCTGTGTTGAAAGTCTTACAAAAATGTTTTAAAAACTGGGGAATATTATTATTATTAAACTGGAGATTTAATTTCTTTAGCATTACTTGCGTAAAATAATTAAGAATGTCAAATATTTGGTTACTTCTGTCCTGTGAATTGTTTAAGCAGGTTCAAAGTGGTACACATTGATAAAAATGAAACATTGTTTTTACTGGGTTAAAAGAGCACGTTTCCAAAACCAGTAACTAGTTACAAAAACTACCAAGGAACAGTGTCATGGTGACTCAAAATTTATAGCAAAACAGCACGTTTTGTTATGGGATCTTGGTAGTACAAACGCATCGCAGACATAGCTGTGAACCGTCTGTGTGTGTTTGGTGTTTGGGTTTTAGGATTTGAAAGAAGCTTTTAATGAAGTGTTCAACCGAGGGATCGCCTGTATCCAGCTGGTTTGAGAACTCCCATAGGACTGTTTTGTAAAATTATATTTGTGTAAACATGCAGGGAACTGCAGGCATAGCTAATCCCCCTGCATGCGCATGGGCAAATGGAGATCACATTTTGAGTGTTGCGTGTCCACGTGCCACAAATATAAAGAGCTGTAATGGCACACTGTGGTGTGGTCACGGAGTCACCAATGCATAGCCATGTCTGGAGTCGGCATACCCATACACACACACATACACATGCATTTACTAATATAGTCTTCTTGGACTTGGACTGGATTTCAAGGAACCTGTATCTCCAGGCAGGAGAGGCAATAAACAAGAGCTCCCTCTAGAGGGAAAAAGTCTGCCCTCCATACCAGGGATTGTTGTGTGGTGTAAATGGGGCCACAGAGAGACATTCAGGTGTCGTTGGGTGCAGCTTAATATGGCTATGTCTTAATGGCGCCCTCCGAGCAGGGAGAATTTTCCAAGTCAGTTTTACAATGAAAAAGTTATTTGCCTGAAGGAAGAGTTGGCGTCTAGCAGGCTCCACACCTACTGGGAGAAGCCGTCACGATCGTTTCCGAAATTTATAGTGCGGGCACTGGTTAATTGGGGCTTGTAAGGCAAGATTTAATTTGTTATGAGGAAGGCTCCGTGTTTTTCCACGATGTGGGACAGCGGCCCGCTTGTCGAGAACAACCCTGTCGAGAACAATTAAAATATTTTCAAGAAAATGCCATGCAAAATACGTTAGATGTGCCACAGTTTGTATCATTTAAATACTGTGAGTGCACCTCCAGTGCTCTCGTCCAGCCATTTCTGTACTTTTTTTCAACAAGGGGCATGTACCATGCCCAAAAACGCATGTTTTCTGTGTAGTAGAAGATATTTTAGACATTTATGTTTGTACAAAGCAGCGCACATTTGAGAAAGCTAGGTCAGTCAGTTCCTGAAGCAATTTGGCATTAAGGGTCATTCTCAACGGGCCGACACTTACATCACTCTGCCAACCATGGGATCTGAACCAACGACCTTCCGGTTATGGGCACATCACAGGTATGATCCCACAGTCTGGTGCTTTAAGTATTTACAGGCTTTTGTTGTAGCTGTTGTGTTTACATGAGTTAATCTTTTAGTGTTCAGCATGCTTTCAGCTATTACACATTAACAGTCTGATGGGTTCTGTATTATATGTACCAGTCATATTGTCCTGCTGCCATGTAACGCTGGTTCTGTTGCGGATCTAAGCTATAATGAAGGCCTTCATCAATGCTGTTCCACCAAAAACTTTGCTTATCTCTTAGTTTGTTTGTTGCAGTATTTTTTTAATTATGTGCATTATAAACCACGTCAGAATATTAATGGATTGAACCTTGTACGGCCGTCTTCAGATATAATATTTCCTATTTAAATCTTTATAGGGAATTTCGGCAAAGCCTTGAAGCTTTCTCATTTACATAAAAGTGATTTAAATAATGTTATTGCTCCATACACCTAATCTTTCTTACTCATGTAATAAAATAATAGAATATTCTAACATATTCCAAAGTATAATTTTGCCTTAAACCTCGCCAAGAGCTGATTTGATAGAGCTAACATATTGGAACAATGGCAACAAATTGGTTTTGTTAAGGAAAATAAGTACTGGACTATGTTTATTAACTTTAGTTTTGGACTTTACCCATGCTATTGACAAGTTATCGTTGTAGGACTGATGCGTTCACTCTCCCATATTTTGCACCTTTCTCAAGTTACTTGGGAGCTGGAATTAGCCTTCTTGGGTAGATGAAAGACGAAACATGTTGCGTTTTCATCATCAGTTCTGTCTTCACACTGCATCGGCTTCTGTCTCTCATCAATCAATGTAGGACTTTTGATTTTGCCCGAGCGTCAAACCCTCTATTCAGAGAAGCCTTTCTGCACCCTGTTGTTGTACTGTTACTTATGCACTTGTGTCCTTCCTGCTAGCTTTAACGAGTCTGACCTTCCTCCCCTGACCTCTCTCATTAACAGGGTGTTTTTAGCCATAGAAATACCACTGACTGGTTGCTTTCCTTCATCACACCAAGCTCTTGGAATTCTTGACACTGTAGTGCGTGAAAATCCCAGGAGGATGCCTGAACCTCCATGTCTGACACCAACAATCACACCTTTTACAATCGCTTAGAGCTCACATCTCACATCTCACATCTCACATGCATTCAGGTACAGATATGTGATTTGAAAAATCTATAGAAAATATCAATAATGAATATAATAATCTTCTAATCAACTACCCTTATCAGGGACATATGGTGGCCTGGAGTTTGTTTGAACCAGTATATCCAGGATGGGATGCCAGTCCATAGATTCAAAATGAAAGATGCCGTACTTGAGATAAAGTATTTTGGTATTAAAGTGGCATCACAATTTATGGCTAAACCAATTTGATTACCTTGGGTACATTTAATGGTAACAGCCCTAAGGGTTTAACTGAGTTCCCACAAGATGTACATGTTTGGTTTATTCTGTTCCTTGTACATCAGACATTTCCTCTGAAAATATAGATAGCAGTCACTCCAAAAAATATGTGGGATTCAAGCTTCTGAAATCATGTGCTTTGAGAAAATATGAATGGAAATAAGAAATAATTCTGTTTATGAATATAGCAACTTAATCTGATTACGGTTACAATCAGCTACAGTATTTTCAGCATTCTGTCCAACTAATGCTCCAATATGACCTTAAGCATACAACGTATATTTTTTAGTTGTCATGTCAAAATATTAAATATAATTATTTCAGTTTTATGAAGTCGACCTAATGATTTAGTATAAACACACATTATTCCAGTGCGCCATTAAAATGTAATTTAAAAGTTTATTTATAACTAATCTGGTTATGCGTCAGGGATTCAGTTAGCCTGCTAAACTGAAGGGCAGTGCACACTGGCAGTAGGGAAATG
>JAODKN010000050.1:2904446-2919622 GCA_026774425.1 Petrocephalus zakoni | reverse complement strand
TACTCGTTAATTGTTGTTCCATTACTTTTAAAACGTGCCAGATCAAACCCATCCTTTATATTTTTAAACCCCTGGGTTTTTCCCCCCCCCCCCCCACCTTCGTTTTTCAACACGAGCCTTTAAAGCCCCTTTGCCCTCCATTAAAGATGCACACCTCTGCACAGCACCTTCGTTTACGTTTAAATTTGCCCCTGAGTACTGCTGAATTATTACGCTGGCATTCCCACAAACAGTGAGTAACCAGCTCCGATACACGTGTCTGTTTCTACGCTCGTGATATCTGTCAGGTGTCGTCCGTCCAGTCGGAAAAAAAATAAACACGTTCCGTCTTGTGAGTCTTCTGTGTCGAGATAAATGTCCACTACTCTGTCTGTCGAGATGAATGTCATGCATACGGTGGATGCGTATTTCCCATGGTGCAAATGGACAGTGTGTTTGGCCAAAACTAACCGACCCGCTATCTAACTTAATTAGACAGTGAAGATCCTCGCCCCCTCCCAGAAGCTTTGGCTCATTGCGTGATTAAAATTTCATTTAGATATATTTGAGGAACTGGACAGTGATTTTCATTAATATGCATGTTTAGGGCATATTTGTTGACTTCCTTAATCACACCTGAGGGACCATTGCCTTGTAATCACATTAATGGCTTCAGCTTAGTGAAGCATAGTGAAGCATTCTTACACAGTTCCCCATAATCTGTAAATAATCTGCAAATAATCTACATTATTTGAGCAACATACGTAAGAAACAAAACAACTACTGCCAGCAATACAGTTCAGGTGCTGGCAAGTCATATTTATAATAACCATTTAGTATTTCCTTTCAGTTTCCTGATAAGGAATTGTATATCGTCCTTTCAGCGAATATCGGGACTCTACACTTAAGTGGCTATTAAGATATGCCACATACTTCCGGTCGTAGTGCCCCGTACACTGCTCTTTCCCCAGATAAAATGTGCACATACGATATGAAGTGGCTCATATAAAATCAATTCGCCTCTTTGAGACCTCAAGGATCTCTAGTTCATCAAACCGCAGGCCATCTGTTGCCTGCAGAATGAAGAGAGAACATCATACAGTTAAAAATACCTCATCCCTACATTGTCAACACTCCATGTTTGCTTTACGTGTCTTCGGGATCAAGAGACGAGTGGTGAATGATGGTTGTGTGTCAAAGTACGTCAGGCAATGTGGACAAAAAAAACTCCCTTAACATATCTTGTCTCTCGCACCTGCAGGTGATAGAGTTTGATGATGGATCTGGCTCTGTGCTGAGAATTCAGCCCCTCCGCACCCCACGGGACGAAGCCATTTATGAGTGTGTCGCCTCCAACAGTGTTGGAGAGACAAGTGCTTCCACGAGACTCACTGTGTTACGTGGTAGGTTCTCTCCACTCGGAAAGTGTAATTAGCGTAAAACTGTCTTCCTCGCTGTCTTGACTCGATCCTCGTGGTTCGACAGGTAAGAGTAAGGTTTCGTCTTCTGCTGATCCCGTGTGACAGGCACTTGTACATGGGGTAACTGCCAATTTTGCCCAAACTGTTTAATGTGAACTTGTACATGAGCTTTAAAGGTACCGAGTTAAGGTTTGAGCACCCAGCCCTCAAAAAGTCTCTGAGCAGTGCTGTTGTGTTGTGTGCCCGTTATTGCGCTGTATTGAAAATTCCAGATTTTACGGGTTAGGAGCGGTAAGAGGCAGTAAGCTGCAGGGGCCAGTGTGTGGCTCAGTGGGTTAGGCCTTCGTGTCTGTGCTCCGAAGATTGCTTGTTGGAATCCCATGCTCAGACCCCAACGTTCACTCTCAGCTATATGTTAGTATCTTTATATCCGTGTGTCCCAATGCCAAGCAAGATGGGATATGCAAATAGAAACATTCCGATGTACCTGAATTCGCAGATGCGCAAATTTCTTTAGCTTACATGGAGCTTCCTGAACAGTCCAGTGTGTCGGTCTCACCTTCCAAATGGATAAAGAGGAAACGTTCACCTGGGCAGTGACCATTGAGCACAACGTGTTTGATTTTCAGAAGCCCACCACATATCGAGCGGCTAGGCAAATCCTGTTGTGGGTAAGACGGGGCTGACACTGGCGGCCCCGCACGGAACCCCCCCACCGCGGCTGAGCCGAGGTTAAATTCCCTTTCAGCAGAGGTCAGCTTCGGGGCAGATAATTCACTGAGACCGGCCAGATGGGGGCGAGGGGCGGGGGCAGTTAACAGCTCAGTAATCACTGCAGCCTCTTGTCACAGGAATCCGGGTGGATGGCTGCGTGATTGTCAGTTTGTTTTTTCCTTTGTGTCAACACCTTTTACTGCCTCCGTGGTCTCCGCGGTACAGTTTTTTTCTGGAGTGAAGGCAGGGGTAAATCTAAACTTGTTTTTGTGCAGGATATTCAGAGGTGGCATTTCAGCACGGCCCGCCGCGTCCTGACTGTTACACGCAGAGAGTGTTATTAGTTCTGTTGTTAAAAATCCCGCCGGGGGAAGCATCCCCATCCGTCCGAGTAGAAGCTTGACCTTATGACTTCCAGGAAGACCTTGCAAAAGTAAGCAGCCTGATTGGCTGATGTGGAGAAGGACAGCCCCAGGGCGCTCTGGATGGTGTGGCTTGTAACATTACTGCGTTTGTTTTATAGCGCGGCTCTAAGACATCTAGCCGGGATGTAGTTGGGGCGATAGCCCCAGTCCGTGCTGTATTTGGTCCTCCTGCAGAGACAGGAGCTTGTAGGATAGGTGCTGAGAGGGTACTCCTACTGGGCTCGTCAGCATCCAGCCAATCAGGGATCACCAAAGCTACATTGAGAGACAAGAAGAAGACCAGGAATTACAAGCCCGTCTCAGACAACAGCTATTCTAGGTAGGGGGCATGAAGACTGGCCATAATTCATATAACCTCATTGTTAGCCAATGGTATGTTTTGAATTGGTGAGTGACGGGGAGGGGGCACTCTGGGGACCAATCAGCTTCCAGCTGGGGCCAGTGCCCCAGAGCACCATTAAAAAAAACATTTTGGGGAATTTATATTTTTTATACATTTATTATCTTGTAAACTGTTGCCATATAAGTTCTTTGCAAACAGAAATAAGAATCAGAAGCCGAAATAGCTAGGGCCTGCATGCGAAGCTTCTGCCTTTAGCAGACTATGGGATGCCGTGGAAGGCCACTTTGTTTCCGCTTGTCTGAGTTGCCCTGACAATGAGCCTGGACCACGGCCTCTGATTAGGGTCAAGGGTGGGTCACTGAAGGACATTAACCTTTGGGATGTTGAGTCACCCCAGTGTCACTGTGGCCCTCGGGTTCCTGCTGCAAGATTGTCCTGGACTTTGCCCCGTCTGGATTACAGTCAGCACCGCCTGACCCACCGAACGATGCTACTGAATGTCATTATTATTACTATTATTATTAGCAGTAATAGTAGCGTAGCATATAAACATCACGCGTAGACAGTGATAATCGCCTGTTAAGATTACAGATTTTGTAGAAAGGTAGAAGGTCACACCAATGGACGATCTTTCAAAATTGCTTAATTTTAATGATAATGTTAATAGTATTTGGTTATAAAGTGCAGGCAGTGGAAGTAAAGGGGTATTATGCATACTGTAGCCATTAGAGAGACTGCACTGTGTTTATGTGGAAGGTATTAAATCATGTTGCGATCATTAAATGAATTACATTTAGAAGAGGACTTTTAATTTGGCAGCAGTCTGCACATGAAGACCTTCCTTGCCAGAATGAAATGAATTAGCACACTGTTATTGCATATGATTTATCGGCTCTGAAATGCTTTGGCCATGACATAATGAAATAGGATGGCACGACTTCTTTTACATGCATACCCCGGCGTCTAAGCGTGTGAAAAGTCTGAAGCGTGCAATTAGATCTTGACATGTCATGTCATCTGTAGTCATTTTTATTGAAATGTGGCTTATAGACTTATTGGCACCATATGTAGAAACACTGCCATTAAATTGTTTCAGCCTCAGATGAAGGGTTTTAAAAATGTCTGTCACTCCCGTGTCATCTAAATAGATTTTTTTCCCCCATCTTTGCTTCAGAACAGGGGCCAGAACACTCAGTTTTAAGAAAACTAATTTATTTTCAAATTTATATGCATTTATATGCAGTATATCATGCTATTTGCGATGGCTTGTGTGTAAAGGAAGTCGTATAATTTTAATTTAAAGGAGTGCAGTATGAATGGTGCAGCAGTTAAACATGTCAGTTGATAAATCGCTGAAAAACAATTTTGAAAGTTAGTTCGGGGAATTTTTCTGACTGTTCGGATTCTGCACGGGCAGAATAAGATGCCATTACAGTATGGATATCTTCGGTGAAGGCACATTATTCTGACGTTTAGAGAAGTAACAGATGTCAGCCTATGGAGAGTTCAGAGCCGGGTGAGGTTTGTTTTTAAAGATGTCAGCAGGAATCACTCAGATAGGCAGCTTATTTGTTACTTTTTTTTCTTACGATTTGGCTACATCTGTTAAGGATCACAGTTGAAACATTTAATGCAACAGTGAAATAAAGAGGAATTCCTGAATTCCCACTGTTCACTTGTTTTTTGACATTTTTGGGGGTGTAACGGTACTTAAAAAAAGGTGTGTGTGATAGGTTTGAAAAATGATATATTCGTGTGGACACCATAAACTTTGGCACTGAATATGTATTCTAGTAAAATACAGTGTCGATGGCCTGCCAGTCAGCCGGGAGTTTTGAGGTCTCGACATGACGTGATGTAGCTTTTACATCACTGGTATTTCGCAAAGTCAGTAATGATGAAGTACTGTAGTCCCTTGGTGATGGATCAAATAATCAACCTTCTCTAAAGAGGAAGGTTTTTGATGACTTTCTCATAGCATTCACTAAGAAAGCTCTTCTTAAGTCCAGTGCCTTAGGATGTTAGTTGAAAACACTTACCCTACACCAGTATCACCGTGGCCACATAGCAGAAGGAGAACATGATTGGCTAATATCTTCTCGTTTCCCAAAGTCATTATTAAGCCTCTTTCCTAGGTCCATAATTGAGAAAATGTTTTTCTAATAAATAATCACTAGAAATAAGTGTGGTTATTTATGTTTAAAATTTCTAAATGCTGAGTAGGCTGTCTGTGTTTAAGTTGATTGAATAAATAGCCCTGTGTGTTCCAGTGCAATTAAGAAAGTCTATAAATCTGGAAATGTGTTCCTGCTACCAGTAATATATGAGATTTAGCACTAGAAAGCAGCTTGATACAGAGCCAGACACGTCCCTGGCTACTGGGAAGATGGATGTACCCGGCGCCATCCAATAGGATGTGAGAAAACATCTGCTCCGGCATCCGAAGTGTTGTTCTGCTATTAAACTCAGCCTGCGTCTGCCTTGGGTCTGACGCCGTGCCCATTTGTACTGCCCAAGTCTGCCCACGTCTAGAGCAGCTTGCTTCTACATCATTTTGTGGTTTTATACCATGCCACCGAGGTCCAATGTGAGAGGAACAGGAGCCTTTTCACAGAGTCTGGTGACGTTTTATGCGATCACTGTGGGTCTTGTGGAGTTTTCTGTGAGACTGGTCGACATTTTTCAGACACCATTATGACCACGGTGGTGGACGCGACTTTATTAATCCCGGGCATCTAATGCAGCTGCTTTCTCGTAGATTAAATGGGCGTTTTATGGTCAATTTTAATTCATATAATGGTGTTTTGTGGAGTGGCTCTCATCGAATGCTTGCAGGGCTGGCGCTAATTAAGAGTGAGGAAACAAAGGACAACAAGCTTTGATTAAAACGAACGCTGGCCTTTGGCTCTCGGGAGTAGCCATTTAATGCCAGACGAAAACTTTTTTTCTGGGACAGAGGGTCTTGTAATTAAGTTATTATTATGCATTATTAATTCCATTAAATTATTCATTTGCTAGTTGTCATGACTAATCCCTGGCAGCGTTTCGGGAGCACACGGGATTCTTAAAAGCCCCACAGTCTGATGTAACCCGCTAGCAGGCTCAGGTTCGAGATTCGCCAGGGCCCGCCACCCCGCCATCGGGACCCAGGCCCACACGGCATAAGACGGCTCTCGCCGTCTCACCCAGAAAGAGGCTTACGCAAAGCCACTCTGCCCAAAATCCCACTTCATCTCCCCCAACCTTTTGGAGAAGGACTACCATCTCTCCTATTTGAGAGGATGACGTAACAGGAATCCATTAGGGCCGCGGTGGGACAAGATGTCGCTTTTGCTCAGAGCCGCTCGGACCGTGAATAATCTTCATCGTTGATGCGTGACCCCCCCCCCCCCCACCCCTCCAGACCTACTCAATAATTCATCAGGTTAGCTCTGCTGCCTGTGAGCCTGTAGCCAGTGTTACTGTTCCTAAGTTGGGACTGGCTTCCTAGTTCTGCTTCCCATCCTGTTTGTGTGTGTGATGGTCTTCCCGAAGGGCGCTGGTCCGAGTCTGAGTTGGTGGAGTGATGTCACCATTAGGCCCCTGAGCGAGGTCCTTAATCTCCTCAGTTGCTCCAGGGACTCTTTTTTTTTTGTCTAAAAAATGCACACTGCTTTGGGAAAATTAGCAAAATCTGCTAAACAAATATAAACGTAAAATGGAAGAGCCCCGTACTGGACCGCACTTTCGGTAATTCTGGAGCTGTCGGAGTCCTCTCGTTAAGCGGCTCGATTCCCAGCTGCCGTTAATTATCCTTTATTTCGCATTAAAATAAACACGGAATGGTGAAACCCGGCGTGATAACGATGTGCCGCAAATTAGCTGGAGTAACGTTACCACTTTCTGCCAGAGTCGATGAGTGACGTCGGCTACGAGCAAAAGCACCGGGGAGATTTCCTCATTTACATCATACCCCTGGAATTTAATAAATGCGCAGGTCAGAAACAGGAGCAGAAATCCGGTGCCCTTTAACAAAAATAGGTTTGTGTAGTAAATTCCCGGCTCTCCACAAAATAAAAAGATTCCTCTTCCAGGGCGGACCTATGAAATTAAAGCGTGTTTTAGCACGCTGACCTTCCTGCTTGCGAGTGTAAGGCATATGGCAGGTTAATTATGAAATGTTTCTAACAAGTGAGCCTTCTGTCGCCGTCCCGGCCTGGGAGGGTAGCCTGTCACTTTCCTGACAAGCATATGAGCCCCCTGTAGGGGAAAACCTCCTCTGCGTGTCAGGGTCTGCAAATCCGTACTGTACTTAACATGCAAATGATGCTTTAGCGGGCTCTGGCGCCATGCTAATGAGGCGGTAGTTTACCTGTGGCCCTCTGGTCGCTGCACTCCCACTCTGTCTGCTATAGGGGGTGCCCTTCCCGCAGGCGCACATCAGCGCTGAGCTCAGGCCACCGGAGCATCCGTTGATGATCGTCCTCACTTCCTCCCTAATGCCGGGTCTCCCTGGTGGGCTGGACCATGTAGTGGTCTATACCTGCGGTGAATATATCTCCGTTCCCGGGCAGCTGATCACCGCATGGGTGTCATCAGGGGGAGTTAGCACATTCTCCTTCATGCCTTACCAGGTGTATGTCACATATATATATATATATTATACACATTTTTTTTTTTGCTGTTTAAAGATGATTTGGAAAAAGAAATGTACTGCTGATTGGAAGTTTTTTTTTTCTTTCCAAAATTAAAATTTATAGGTATCTGTTTGACCATCAGCCGTTAGAGACTGAGTGGATAATTTGGTATAGAGTGGCTGGGCTAAAGGGGTAGCTTTTGGGTCAGCCTTACCCAAAAGTTATGCTCAGTAATTCAAATTCTCGAGTTAGTTATTTTTGGCAGAGCATAGAAGTCACCTGGTTGAATCCATCTGATGGAGGGTGGGAGGGGGCACATTTCTGCCCTATAAACCACACCTCGCCTTTCACTGGCAGGTTCTATGTCATCCTGGGCCCCCGGTTTCGAGGCCAAACCCTCGGTCTTCTTCAGGAGGAGCTGATGTAGATGTCAGCCAGCCTGGCCAATCTGCCCTCTGTTCCCTTAAAATCAGATGAGCACTTTCTTTACTTAGAAAATACTTGAAGTGGGGAGAGTGAGGAAGATTGTTCGGGGGGGGGGGGGGGGTTGTTAATCCAGATGTCCTGTACAGCTGCAAGTCCACAACTTCTTGAAAAAAATAAAGAATTTGCACTACGAAATGTGTGGGAGCAGCTGTTAGCTTTCAGGACATCGCCAGTCACCGCCTTAATGTGCTGATGATGGCCGGAAGATCTGAAGTTACTTCCTTATGTAAACTTTGGCTTTGTTAGACCAAATAAAGGCCCTTGTCCATTTCACCAAATGCTTCTTTCGGCATGAACAGGAAATAAAAACCCTAATGGAGGTGTCGCTCAAGATAACGGGCGCTTAATGGAATATGTTTAAGCAAACGCTAAACAGGGCCAGTCTTTTCATTTGCACGCCAATTTTCTCTAAGTGATTTTTACAATTCGAGTGTCACACTCTGTATGTAATGGATTTTTTTGTGGGCTGTATGGGTGGAAAGCTCCCTCTGTCCTCCCCCTTTTTTTGAGCTTAATTGATCTTTTCCTTATGTCCTCTATTTAAATTACCACCTACCCATCCATCCATCCATTCATCCATTCATCCGTCCATCCATCCTTCCTTCAAATTACACATACAATTTCATTCATCATTGGTCCAGCTAGGGCTGCACCTATCAGACGACATGTTATTGTAGATACTGGCAGTGTGGGTTGAAATCTACGTGGAGCCCCGGAAAAGCTTTACCGGCGGTACCCCCTCCGAGACCCCCTTCACTAAGCCAGGGGGTTATGAAAGGATGCTAAACCCCTTTATTATAAATTCCTGTTTCTAGTGGCCTGAACCTTTAAGTAGCAATGTAAGTAAGGACCATCTCGTGAATAAGGAATAGCTGTTTCGGTATTTTGACCAAAGGACCTTGCGAGTATAGCAAATCCTCAAAAAATGTGACTAGTGAGGTTCTCACTACTTTAGCCTTCATTTAATAAAAATATATGAATGTAATCAAAAAAAGGTAAAAAGAAAAAAGGTAAAAAAGGCCAAAAAGCGTGTAATTTGTTTGGATACTTATGGATTAGGCTAGGTAGGGGTTAAGGATGTCAATGTTGGTATTAGGGTTTGTACCATAGAAATTTACAAACAGTCCTCACTAAGATCACTTAGTGAGTGAAAATGTGTGTGTGTGTGTTAAGCATATATGAATATTTTGATTTGGTATAGGATAAAATCTAACACATAAGATTTTTTTTTCTTAAAATGTTCAAAAGCTGCGAATCCGTAGCTTTTCAGATAAGCGGACCTGTAAAATAAAGCGAGTCTGATTTCACAGGGGGCGGTTTTCTGCGTGACGGGAATGAGAGTGTTTCGGTCCCGCCTTTGAGTATAAGAGCGCAATAGGAAATTCAGCTGGAGCGTGTTATTCGCTCTGCGCAATGAGGTGAATCAGCGATCCGGCCTGATCAATCAATAAATCAATTCTTACTCTCCTTTCTTGAGTGAAATTGGCCGATGGGCATGTGAAGCAGAAGCTGGAGGCAATACATTCTCATATACATATACATACATATATATATATAGACCAGGTATCTTTAGTAAGTGGTGTAGCTATTCAAATCCAGCCACATGATTGGCTGTTTGGAGGAGCAGGCTTATAATGGCAAACAGCTCTATATAATAAACTGGCCACTGCTTGTATAAGAGATTGCTCTCAGAATTGTTTTATAAAGAGAAAACATCTGAGTGGGAAACACTCCATCATTCTCATAAAGGAATACGACATTGAAACATGAATAGTTATTAAAAGTAAAGTTTTTCCTTTTCAATTTTCCACTTCTCCGATCTGGCCGCTCGTGGCAGACGTGTGAGCGGCGCTCCGTCACGAAGGAGGATTATGGGAAATAAAACGGAGGCTGATTAACTGATAGCACTGAAATCAGCCTCCATGAATTTCATGCATAAACTGGGGTGCCGTTGGGGGGGGGGGGGATTGTTTTAATAACAAACAAAGCATTTGGTTAATTATGAAGTCCCAGGGGGATTTATAAGGAAGATGATCTCCACAGGGCAGTAAGTCAGCACTCTCGTGGAAGCCTGCCTTTTAATATGTTTTGCAAAACAGAAATGTAATTATAACAGATTGACTGATCTTTTATTCCGCCTTGCCGCATGCGAATAGGTAATGAACGAGCCGGGGTTCTGCGCCTGAGCGTAAATCCAATATACCAGCCGCCCGGAGCCATGCCCCGTGGTTAGCTGGAGTCTGCGTGGGGAAATGTTTATCTATCATGGCTGGGACGCTCCTTAGTTACTTAATAAATGCTCAAAAGCGGGAGAACCTATTGTCATTGATTTTATCGTCTTGTTTATGGGTGATGTGCATTTTTGTGACGTTCATCCATTTCTTAACGCATATTTAGCTCATATTTTGCTGCAGAGCCTTCAGGGGCTATAGAAATATGTTTTTGTACTCAACATATGTCGGTGATGATCCACGACTTGTCCCATGTTCCTTTTCTGGCACATCGATGGAGTCAGTGGTTTGCTGTAACGGGTGTCCTGCCAGCATCGACCCGCTTTGCGTGAAGAGTCATCGCTGGCACCGGCCAGGCGGAAACGCCCCATGTGCCGTGTGCGAACGGAAGGCGGAGTGCGGGTCGCTGGCAGGACCCTTTGGGTAGCAGAAACAGCCCCCTCTCTCTCTCTGCGAGATGGAATACGACAAGCGATTTAGGGGCACGGACGGGTAACGATGGCGCAGAGTTTTCGTCATAGAGGCCATGGCCGTCTACTCGGAAATGCCTGGAATGAGCTGCCGATAGCTAAGAATGAGACGACCGTCACAAAAAAGTAAAGAGGATTGAACTGTTCACCCTAGACACCAGAGGTTTTCATAAATATCGTTTAATTATTTCCCCTTTTTCTTTTAAATAATATAAAGTAAAGACTAGTTGCAGAACACATTTCCAGTAATGTTAGCATGCCCAGGGGGGTTGGCCTTGGGCCTAAGATTGTTTGTCCCCCCTATAACTGGAAGTTGTTGGTTCCTCTCCTCCATTGTCATCCGGCTTGCTTTTTCTTTTTCTTGTATTCTTTCTTCTTCCCTTTCCCCATTTTTTGTATCATTCTATCTTAATGATACTGTAATATATCACAACACACCCATGTAAAGCGCCTTGCGGGCAGCCCTGTTGTGAAAGGCACTATATAAAAATAAATTGAATTGAATTAGCCTGGGTATTCCTGGGCCATCTGAAGATAAATCAGAAATGACTGACATTTTTGCAGAGACGTGGCAGGGTTTACATACGAATCTGTTGGCCTGTATCTGTGGTTCAGATTTAAGGGCTTATCTTCAGCCACCTGAGACTTGCTAATTAACTCCAGTTGGTTCAGGAGCTCATGGTAGGTCCAGTTCAGATACTCCCAGCTTCGACTGTGTCAGTCACTGATTGATTTGCCCGGTGCCTTACTCACCGACCCACCTTTTCCCGAGGGACAAAAACCGTCTGTCTAACAGGAATTTCTAAAGCTGTCCCTTTTCCTGTCTTTGCTGTAGACCTCTACCTACCTGGAACAGCATTTTTTAGAAATTCAACTCCCTGACTAGACATGGGTGGCCAGACACAGGTCATTCGTGAACTGTGTACTGTAACAGATATGCCTTACTCTGTAAAAGAGACCGATGCAAAGGGAAAAAGTGCTTTTCTTCTGCTACAGTCCTAGCCGTTAATTACATTAGGCAAGCTAAACACGTTAATTAAAATGTTACGATATCTGGCTATATCTTATTTCTGTCCTGGCACGTGTTAATTATGAAATGCAAAGCATTTAAGGTCTCCTTCTGACTGGCTTAATCCATTCAAATTCACCGGCCACAGTTGTGTTCATCTTGGGAAATCGACCCATGTTTTTGCTCCCTCCCTTCCTGTAAAACGCGAACTGCCCTGGAGTCTCAGAGGAAACAGTGTATTCGAATATTTATGATTTTTAATAAGAATATTGCATTCAGTTAATTATTTATAAAGTGTGATTTAACCTTTCATATTCTTCAAGTGTTATTTGAATCTTTCTGATGCTTTTTTGTGTTTTTTATATTCTAATATCTCTCTAGTCTTATTCTCCTATCAGTTAAAACCCGGGCAGGCGGATGAAGGGTCCAGTTTGTTCCCTCTTTGCAATTAATATCTGTTTGAGATGAAGATCTCTGGAGAAATTTCTAAAGACACATCCTTTATTCTCATCCCCATTGACACAGTTATTAAGCTTTGCGTAATGTTTAGACCCTTTTGTTTTAATGAGTTTATTACTCTTTTCATATCTCAGGACTCTCTTATTTAAGATTGTATTTAATCAATTTGCTGCCACGTGTGCTTTGTTTTGTTGATTAATTGACTGCATGATAATTGAATTGTTCATTATCCCAGCATAATCTATTTAATTATTCTAAATCATAAGTGTGAGATGTGTGTGTGTGTGTGATTGTCACATGATGTTTATGTATGTAGATATTGTAATCAACTGGTCAGTGGACACATCCAGCAATGTCTTGAGTTTGAGCCTATGTAAGAGACCATCGGACATGGATGGGATCACAATAGGTGACGGTGATTAATCATCATTGTTGACGCCACAGCATGCAACATCAAAATGTGTCCTCTGCATGTAACCCATGTGACATCGTGGCACAGCAGGGGGCAGCTACGCGAGCGCCCGGGGAGCAGTGCGTGGGGACGGCACTTTGCTCAGGGTACCTTAGCGGTACTTGCGGGTCAGGAACTCTAACTGGCAATCTTTCGATAACACGGTTGCGTCCCTAACCACTACACCACCTGCCTGCCCCAAGGTGCACCTAATCCAAAATGGTCATCTAGATATTTAGTCAAAATCAGATCCAAAACTATGTTGCTTGGCCTGAGGACCTGGATGTCGCCATAGCTCTGTGAAATAGTGCATTAACTCTGCATTTTTCTCTTAAAATGTGCTAGACTGTTAAAGTGCCAACAGGAACTGAATTTTTGCAAAGATGAAGGCCAGCACTTTTTCTGAATGATTTTTTTTTTCTGACTGTCAATCACAGGTTATCCTGGAGTTCCCTGATTACAAAGTTCTGTTTAGTACGTGCGCCAACCTGAAAAAGAATGACATCTGCATTATAAGGAGGAAGGGGAGACAAAAGCAATAAAAATGAAATAGGCAGAGCAGGGAGACAAAGGGAGGAATGTTTTTAAAATGAAATCACGGAGCTGGCGAGAGTTTGGCTGTCTGCATTGTTAGCTGGGGCTTACATGCAGGCAGAAAAATGCTGATAGGGAAGAAACAAAAGCATAATTATGAGTTCCCTTTAAATTTCCTGGGAAATTATAGATGAATACATCAGATGGACCTGGGCCAAGTCTCCCATCCTGTCAGCATGGATGCAACAGGATTTCCCCGTTCCTGACGCAGCTCTAAATCAGCAGCGCTGCCAAAAGTAATGATTTCACCAAGTGAAAATCAATATCGGCGCCCAGCGATTTCATTTTAAATTAATAAGCCCCGCCCACACCACCTCAAGCCAGAGCATTTGTTTTTCTTAAGATTAAGTCTGTGTCATGTAGGTATGTATTCTGCTTGGATGAGGTACTCTGGCCATGGGTGTTTACAAGGGCGGAGCTACAGGGGCATTGGCCCCAGCTGAAAGCCGATTGGTCCGCAGAGTGCTTCCTCCTCCTTCACTGACTGATTCAAAACATGTCATTGGCTAATGATAATTTTGGCCTCTCTGTATGAACTATGGCACCTAAAAAAAAAAATAGTCCTAGAATCTACCGTGACCCCAGCACCGGGAAGGACGCAGTATGGCTCTGTGGAATCGGAATCTAGGACCTGCGCCTGTGAGTCTGGTCCTGATGTGCACTCAGCCACTGGTGGGGAACAAGCCTGCCCCCCCCACAAGTGCCAACAGTGGCCTGATCCTGAGCAGAAAAGCCAGATTATGAGCGCGCTCAAGCATCGGTCTTCTGTAAATTACCTCCTTTGGCAGGCATTAGTCCGAGTTGGGGTGTCATCTGCGTCCGAACAATGATTTATCGAATGATTTATTCCACACTCCAGCTCCATTTTCACACACCGACGGCTTCCCCCTGCCATCTCACCCCCTTTTCTGGACATCATCCCATCCTTCTCCCGCTTGCCCGCTCTTCCTCTCTCGCATGTCGTCCCTCAGCCATTCTCTGTTTTTATTTTTTTCCCCCTCAGAACAAAAACAATAAAGAGTAATTAGACCTGACACAATTAAAGCGCTTTCAGCCCAGCGTGCCGCCATTCGCCGAGCTAAATTAAATAATTTGCAGTCCCCGTGTTGTCGACGGAGTCCAAATTGCATGAATATGGAATTTTAAAAATTAAAACGGCATAAGTGATTACCATCTGCTCGAAATACTGAGACTTCTATGTATCCGTCTCTGCATACAGATAAAAAACTACCGTCGTACACCAGAAACGCCGATTAAAAAAAAGTCAGCTGTGGAAAACATGCACATGAAAATAACGATGCTGTAAGAAATCTTCTCTGGTTCGGCTCTCTCTCCGATACGCGTGCGCTCACATTTTTCCAGCCCATCGTCTCACATGTCTTTAAAAGGCCTCCTTTAAACGTTAACCTTTCCAGCTTGCCGTGAACTGGCATTACTCCACTGAGCCACGCCGTTACCGTGAACGCTCCGGCAAAGAACAGGAAAGCGGACGTTTCGCTAATGGCGGACCGCCGGAAGATGGATGGGTGGATGTTGTTTTGTACTGTCGTGTGGGTAATAATTCATATCCGCATATCTGCTGCTAGCTGTTTGACTCGTACAGATACGAATCTGTAAGGTGAATTCGAGTTTTTATTTCCCTGGTTAAGGAGTCAGTGACAATGTCAGTCACGTAATACATAAAATTACTATAATGAGGCATTATAACTATAACTGAAAAATATGAAATCCAGTGTTGACCAATAACAAAGCTATGATGTGTGCATGTGTGTATAGATTGTGTAAGAGAATTGGTAAAAGCACAAATATGCATTAATATCATAAGTTTATTACTATTCACAGGAATATCTGCCCTGCATGTTTAGTTTTCTAATATCCTTTTCCATAATGGAAAACTACAGTACTGCAGTAGTAATTATGTTTTTTTTTTCTTTTTCCTTACTGCAATATTTATGTTGATTTGCATAGTGAATTAGGT
>JAODKN010000050.1:2877089-2896410 GCA_026774425.1 Petrocephalus zakoni | reverse complement strand
ATCCTTGTCGTTTCTCCCTAATAAACGACTCCTCAGAATTCATGCCCTCCCTTGTGGGACAGCAGTGTACGACTTTGCTCTCTGACTTCCTACTACTGTCTATGATAACCTTGTTGTGGCAATAGAGTGAATCCAGCTCTCTCTCCCTCTTCCTTCTGAGTAGCTTATTTGACTTACTCTGTTAAATCTAATTTGATTCTTCTTCCAAAGCCCTGGCTCCCTTCTTCTCGTACTAATGCTTATTCTTTCTAATCTTATTTGCATTCATATTATCCACCCAGGTGGCACACCCATAAGAGGTAAGCGTGCTGAACTAAAGTTCACAGAATGAAATTATTCATTCTCTGTGTCCTCCCATCCCCCGCACCTTTGTCCATATACCCCAACCCCCCTCCGCCCCCCAAATCCATCGCCCCCAAACCCCCATCCGTCCCACCCCCATCGAACGCCCATCGTATGTTCCCACCTTAGTTCCGCACCATTTTGCGTTCGAAGGTACTCGTTCTATATACTTTGCTCACGCTTACTGTGAAACGACGAAGCATATCGTTTATTTTTTATTATTATTTTTTTTCCCTTTTTCAATTGGCCATAGTCCCAATCTCACGTGTTCCTTTTTTTTTGTCCAACTAAAACAGCCAAACATTTTTCCCCCATAGCTGCTCTTGTTCAGCACTAAAGACCCCAGATGGTGTGAATTCATGCAGGCATGCTGGGGTAAACGCTGCCTATCGTCTGCTGCTTGTGTTTTATTTTGTCTTTTATTGCTTTTTTTTTTTTCGAAACTATTTTAGCGAGCTTTTTCTCGTTCTTCTGTTCCTCTACTTTCTTAAAAAAAAAAAAAGCCCCAAACAACCACTTTTTTGATAAAGTTCCTACGGTGCTTTTTTTTTTTCTTGTCACCTGTGTCGTTTTTTCTTTTTCTTGGATTAAAAGGGATTTTGCTTTTTGACTTTTTCTTATATATTTTTTTTTAATTCTTCAGGGCTCGGGGGATGCGAGGGGTCTTATTAGGGCCTGCTGGATCTCTTTTTTGTCCCTGGCTTTGTCAGCACGACTCGAGGTGGAGAGTGGATGATGTGCTAAATGTTTTTCTTGGCTCCGCTGAGACCCACACTACTGATCCCACTGGTGGATTTCAGGGGGTGTCTCCCTCGCGGCCTTTAGCAGCCGCGGCTGTTGCTTCTTTGCGCCGCTGGCTGCACTTTCCAATTTCCTTTTGTCTTCTAATCCACTTGAATTTTATTTTTCAGCAGAGGGTTGACAAACGGTTGTAAGTGGCGCGGATCAACCGACGTTTCTCCATCGAAAGGATTTGCATGTCGGGCATTTCGTAATTGACGCTGGTATTTTGATTCGACTAATTGCAGCTCTTTTTTTCTTATGTCAAAGCAGCATTTTGCCTTTTTTGTTGGTTTGTTTTGTTTTTGTTTTTTCTCCTCCCCCCATTTGCAAATTTTTGTGGACTATTCCAAGATGAAGTTATGAACGCCCCTCCCCCCCCCACTTAGGACAGGTCTTTGGATTGTGCCTGAGCCCCACAGCCTTGGTTTTAACCGTTCCCTATGAGTATGTTGTTTTCGTTAATCGTAAGCCTCTTTCGTTAAGTGCAAGGCATGCTTCCTGTGAAGCGGCTCCACCCATCTTCATGATAAGCGATGCCGTGAATTGTTGTATATGACTGGCCTCGCTCCCTCTCCCAAACCTTTGGCCATTTTCCTTCTAGAGTGATTGTGTCATTAATGTTGTCCCGTAAGGTAAACAGCTTTTCTGTAATTTCCGAAATGCGAAAAACAAAGAAAAAACTACTAATACTCATCTTGTTTTAAGTACAATATTGTTCAGGTAAATGTGAGTATTTCAATGCCTCCATTATTAATTATTATTATTATTATTATTGTCTTACTATGTAACATCTGTAAGTAAATTTCAGATATTAGCATCAGTCACTACAGGAAAGCGATAATATACTCACGTGTTAATCTACCCTCTTTGAAACCTGACACTTAACTTACCTGAATATTTGAGTATTAACACCAAGTTTTACTCTTAGCTTTGTCCTAGAGAAGAGCAGACCTCCAGAACAGCTATTAGTTTGCTATCGAAAATATTGAATGACGTCAAAGGCATATACGTTCAAAATATTTAAAGAATAATT
The DNA here is from genome assembly GCA_026774425.1 of Petrocephalus zakoni. Classification (NCBI taxonomy): domain Eukaryota; kingdom Metazoa; phylum Chordata; class Actinopteri; order Osteoglossiformes; family Mormyridae; genus Petrocephalus; species Petrocephalus zakoni. The sequence goes on along the minus strand of JAODKN010000050.1, from coordinate 2,894,252 downwards.
TTTTTATTGTTTCATCAAATGAAAAAAATTGATGCAGAATAAGTAAAAAAAATGTAGCTACCCCTGTTTTCGAACATGAAACACATTTTTGTTTGATGGCAGACTAGAGGTGCAGATAAAGGCCTAGTTTGGCGGGGGGGGGGGTTGGTTGTCACATAACTTTGAGGACATCGAATCGTCTGATTTGGTTCTGAACACCCAACCTGTGTCCACCCTCAACTTCTGTTTTCGTGCAACGCCTTGTCTTGTCTCTCAGGTGCCCTCCAGATAGAGCACAGCGAGGAGTCCGACCAGGGGAAGTACGAGTGCGTCGCCACCAACAGCGACGGCACCCGCTACTCCGCCCCGGCCAACCTCTATGTGCGAGGTAGGAAGGGAGGGGCCTTGCCGACCACGTACACCACACGCCTGTTCTGCGCCGTCTCTCGTAGAAAAAAATAAAAAATCACGCCGGAATTAAATTAAGGAAAATTTCAGCCCGAAGTGTACAGTGAGTGGGGTGTATTTTTTCCCTCCTACACTAAAAGACATATTTCATATTTTCAAAGTCATATTTTCATCGGTTTTCCAAGGGTTAGCGTGTTACTTACTTATTAACTTCTACATTTCAGTTTCCAAGGAGGGTATTATAACCAGCCTTGCAGATTATGATGTTTGCTTTCGGCTTTTTGGCATCTTTTATAAATATATAAATTTGAAATACCTGTAGTGTATGTAGTTTCTCACTAAATGCTTGGAATTTTGTCACTCTTTCTCTATTCTCTCTCTTTTTCTATCTCTCTCTACTTCCCAACCCTCTGTTCTTCAGAGCTGCGAGAAGGTTGGTGTGTTCTTACTTTTAATTCACCTTGCACATTTGTTTAAAAGGATGCATTTACCGAAAATGTTGCACGACTGTCATATCATCATCATGTGTCACTTTTGCTCACTTGTTCTGTGGTGTTTTGCTGTGTTATTTTCGCATTGTGTTAAATTGTTGTGAGGTTACATGTAGCTATGATGCTTAACGGCGCCAGTTCTCCGTGCTGGGGCAACATTCGTGTTCCGAGGTCACACTGAAAACAAAACATTAAATTGTGTTAAATACAAATTTACAGCGATGAAAAATGCACTTATTAAATAACAATCAATGCAAAATCTCTCCTCCACCCAGATTCAATCCAGCTGGCCGTGCTTATTTCTAATGGGTTGATCAGTCCTGAGACATCTGTACGAACATGATAAATCACCGTGTTTACACAGAATTATTGTGATGTTTCTTCTCCTTCCAGCTTATGGTGGACCAGGTCCACGTGACAGAAACAGTTTTGGCCTTTTGTGGTAGTTGAGAGAGGGAGATTAAGGGGATGTTGATGAGCAGAAAATAATTAGCTACATTTGTTATAATAAAGCGTGAATAATGTAATTCCATTTTAATTAACAGTATATTGTTATGTCTTTGGGGTGTGATTCATTAATAATTGGGTAGAAAATGAATAGAGTCAGATTTCTTGACTCTTATTACATTTTAAATGTGATGTAATGACACAATATTCCATCTGCAGTTACAATTGGCTTTGCAGTGATTTCTTTGAAGCATTCTTTTTTTCCTCGAGGGGTGGACAATAACAGCTGAAAATAGTGATTGAATTTGTGAAAAGAAAAACCAGAATTGATTGGAATGAAATGAAAATATGTATAAGACATTAGTCTCTAAGACTGCAGTTTTCTCGCAAAAAGGTATTTAGCACTTACTGCATATTGATGTTTGTCAGTGTGTTGGCATATCAGGTAATTAGTATAACGGATTAATTTTTTTAATATTGATCTTGAAAGCATTATTTTTAAAATATCTTTTAAATATGTCAGCATATGAGTCTCTAACCTGTGAGTAAGCCATTGAACATAGATCCCGTACCATACAAAAGCCCAGGGTTGCATACCGGGGCGGAGCACTGACCCCATTTGCAAGCTGATTGGACCTCGGAGTGCTCTCTCCCCTGTCACTCACTGCTTCAAAACTTGTCATTAGCTAACCTGCTTAGCCCCCATCTTAAAAACTAGCCTCAGGACTAGGCACACTCCAGCCATGTCTGTTTAAATTCACCCTAAATCACCAATTTCACATCAACTCCATGTCCTCATCCTGGTGCTTTGTCTCCGAACCTCTGCAGTCCGGCGAGTCCCTCCGAGGTTCTCCATCCCCCCGACAGACCACGAGATTATGCCCGGGGGGAGCGTGAACATCACCTGTGTGGCCGTGGGCTCCCCCATGCCCTACGTCAAGTGGATGCTGGGGGCCGAGGACCTGACGCCAGAGGACGACATGCCCATCGGACGCAATGTGCTGGAGCTGACTGACGTGCGCCAGTCCGCCAACTACACCTGTGTGGCCATGTCTACCCTGGGCGTCATAGAGGCTGTGGCTCAGATCACGGTCAAAGGTAAGTGATGGAACCATCTATTGCAGAAATGGGGGGGCAGAAAGAAAGCATGCTGTCGCTTTAAACTCAAATCCACAAATCCGATACCATCTCAAGCTAGTCGGGAAATTGAAATACCGGCCAGAACATACTTCCCCTGCATGAAAGTGGACATGGTATTTGGCTGTCTTGGGCCTGTGGAATGCTTTCCGGGGGGGGCGGGGGGGGGGGGAGGATTTTAGCGATTTCACACAGAAGCTACAGATCGAGCCTGACTAATGCTGTCCACGATTCCCCAGGATTGTCCACAATTTGCAAAGAAAATAAATATTTGTCACACATGCAGCCTCACGGTCGATTCAGACAGAATATGGCTAAATGAAATGTATAGTACGGTGAACATATATGTTCACCTCAAGGTTATGTAAAGAGAGCATCTTACTTTTCACTGTGATAGACATCTATCCTATTCGTTTTTTTTAAGTCACATTAAAAATAGTGGAGCAGACCACAGCAAATCAAATAAATCCAATGCCCTTCTAAATAACTGTTGACGCTGGCAAGTCTATAAAGAGGGCCGCAATGCTACTAACTGTGTAACCTTATTGCCTAACTGAAGAAATTAAAGAATGAGTACATTTCTGAGATTCCACGCCACGCCTCTTACACTACCTGAAATGTCATCTTCGCAGCGTTGCCCAGGTCCCCCGGGGTTCCCATGGTAACAGAACGGACAGCCACTAGCATAACGTTGACCTGGGACTCTGGGAATCCAGAGCCGGTCTCCTACTACATCATCCAGCACAAGTCCAAATTTTCCGACGACACGTATAAGGAGATCGACGGCGTGGCCACCACCCGCTACAGCGTGGGCGGCCTCAGCCCCTACTCGGACTACGTGTTCCGGGTGGTGGCGGTGAACAGCATCGGGCGCGGCCCCGCCAGCGAGGCTGTGGAAGCGCGGACGGCAGAGCAGGCTCCCAGCACGGCCCCACGGCAGGTCCGGGGCCGCATGCTGAGCAGCACCACCGCCATCATCCACTGGGACGAGCCCGAGGAAGCCAACGGGCAGATCATGGGTTACCGGGTCTACTACACCACGGAGCCCAGCCTGCACGTCAACCACTGGGAGAAGCAGATGGTGAGCGGGGCCAACTTCCTCACCATCCAGGGCCTCACTCCCAACAAGACGTACTACATTAGGGTTCTGGCCTTCACTTCAGTTGGGGATGGACCTCTCTCTCCAGACCTGCAGATCATAGCTAAGACCGGGGGTAAGATCTGTGTATATCTGCATGCATTCAGGATTCTACATACAGTCTCCCAAGTCGGCGTTACTTAACAAGCAATTATATATAGCCAGCATTATGTGATGTAGTTGCTAAACATATTCAAGAGATCTAAAGAAGTCATGTTATCGACATCAGTTTTTATAGATTTTTGGCATTCAGTGGTTAGCTAGTTAACGGTTACTGGTAAAATTTGACAAAAATGTATTGTAAATAGTATCAGCCAAAAAAAATCTGTGCACCACTACTTAAAATTCAACTCCATACACACAGCAAGACAGTTAAACGTGTTGAGTAAAAGTCTAAAAGACATTTTTCCTGTGCGATGTGGTGGTTTCCTAAACACTCTGCAGAAGCTGTTATTCACCTTGGATATTGTCTAGTACATAAAGCAGTAACTATAAAGCTCCTATTACAGATCGTTAGACTGATTAACAGACAGGAGTGAGAAACAGAAGGTTAGATGATTGTCTACTTCTACCTATTTTGATGGCACTGGTGTTATTTATGTAGTACCCAAGGCTCCCTCATGATACTTGATTATAGCCATAAAAGGGGAATCCCCCTAATGCTGCCAGACTGCCACGTCGCTCTCGCTGTCGCATTGCCCTACAAATGACCCCACGATTTCTTGGCGCCCCTCAGTCCCCTCGCAGCCCACAGACCTGAAGGCGGAAGCCAAGTCGGAAACGAGCATATTGCTGTCATGGGTGCCACCTCCTCAGAATGGGCAAGACAACCAGATCATTGGATATGAGCTTCTCTACAGGAAGGGAGATGAAAAGGAAGAGGTAACTATAGCTATACTCTCCATCCATCTTCCATAACTGCTGATCCAGGACAGAGTCGCGGTGAGCCTGGTGCCCATCCCCTCTATAATTATAGCAATCCATCTGTAACTGAATTTCCTTAATCTCAGTGTATTGCCCAAATGTATTGCTCAATGTGGCATAAGAATATGAGGCACTGAAAGCCTTTTCAATAAGCAGAGGTTGGTAATTCAGGTTTAAAGAGTAAAAATCCTTTAGTTTTAGTTTTTAGTTTCAGCCAACCAGTTGAGTATTAAGAGTCTCAGTGTTCAGCTAGTTGGTTGAAACAAAATCCTGGTCTGGATTTTTACTCTTTGGACCTGGATTACCCACCTCTGTCAATAAGTGACCGCAGATCCGCTGGAGAAACTTTTTCTTTGCTCTGAGTGTGCCGGCAACGTCTGATTATGCACCCCTTCTTCTGATTTGACAGAAAAGGGTCAGCTTTGAGCCCACGACGGCTTACCTTCTCAAAGACCTCAAGCCATTCTCCAGCTACACGTTCCAACTGGCGGCACGCAGTAAGCATGGCGTCGGGGCGTACACCAATGAGGTTTCCACGGAGACCCCCCAGACACGTAGGTCTTCTTCCGTCTCTTCACTTTTACTCATTTTCCGCCGAACGACCTCTGCTTGTGTAAGCAGCAATTGCGGTAGAACGTTACAGATTATTATATAGAGCCACGGGTGGATGTCTCTGCGTGTGTGTGTGAGTTTGCATAGATCACTTTTGAGCACCGAAATGTCCCCAAAGTGTGGTAAAACCTGAACTTTCCCTACTTTTGAGGACATCTTTTCAGGTCCAGAAACCTCAATTTTATAAAAATCTCTGAATGGAATCCAAAAAGTAAAAATGCAAGTCTTGTATTTGGGTTGGTTACTTATGGTTAAGGTTAGGGCTGGGTTGGGGTTAAGGGTGTCGTGACTGGGATTAGGGTTTTTGCCATAGAAATGAATGGAAGGTTCCCATTTTGATAGGTATGCCGAGACGTGTGTGTGTGTGTGTGTGTGTGTGTGAGCTACATAAATATGTCATATTGTATTTGTGTTAATGTAGTTGAGCATGCAATCGAAAACGTACACTAATGTATGCCATTCAGTATTATATTGGCTGGTTTGTCTATGCCTAATAAAAAAATCTGGTTGATATCATTAATGGAAGTGTTATGAAAAGAAAGCTCAAACACATATTTCATACTAGAAGACCTCAGGTTTATTGTAAAAGATATTTACTTTAATATATCTCTGCCAGAATTTTATTACAGCCCAGTCATCAATGGCATATATTCCAACAGTAATGAAATTGTAGATGCTGGTATTGTAAATATTTTTTAAATAAATCTGGGGACTGTTTAGGAAAGATCAGGACAGGTGGGTACAAGTCAAGGTCGAAAGCTCAAGTAGAGTCCAACCCGGTGTCCATGGAAATATGGAGGTTCCCAAACTGTTAGTAAGTTTTACTTTACAAAAATGGTCTGCATGGCAGAGTGATGGCAAGACATTTAAAGGGGAAAGCCACCAAAATTTGATAATTTCATATCTATGATGAAATTAGATGGGGTTGTGGGGCCCACACAGAAAATGACTATTTCTTGATGAAAGGAAGTGAATTAATTTAAAAAACAAATAGCCAATTTTATATTCAGTATGGATATAATACAATTTCCTGACTATGCATAAGGAATCACAGTAATATAATTTTTGGGCGGGGTTCCCCTTTAAGGAATGCACTTGCGTTAAGCGCCTTTTGTTTATATTGGTTTGAGGATAATAGCAGAATAGCATATTCTGATGAGTGGGGATTTTTACAATAATTTTGTTTATCATTTAGTATATCAGAAGGAAAAGTATACCTTATGTAGTAGCATTTATTTTTGAATGTGTTTATAAGTTTTAAAATTGTTATATGGGTCAGAGGTGTAAATTTCAGGTCAAGAAAGTAAGAATCCAGACCAAGATCTTGTTTCAGTATAAAGTAGTATAAAGGCGTATAGTCACAGTCACAGAGAACTCAACTGGCTGGTTGAAACATAATCTTGGTCTGGACTTTTAGGATCTCTGGATCTGCAATTTCCACCTTTGATAAGGGTTATAAAGTTAGTTTGTTAGTTAGTTTAATCCCATTAGTTTAATAAACCTAGAGTCTATCAGCCTTTGGCAAGTCTTTTACTGTAGAAGGCATTAGCAAGGTCGATGTGGTTTATTCAGAAAAGGTAAGTTATATGTTGGTGATATAGTCTTATTTAACACATTACCTTCCCTGTAACACACTGTCAAGCTCTTTGTTTTTGTTTATAACATCAGTAACTTTGTTGATATGTCATCGTGTTCATATATATATATATATATTTTTTTTTCTGTCATGTTAACACTGATTTCATTTGCTCAACGGCATAATTCACGTCTTGGTATTTTATTTTCATTTTATGTTTTCCCTCTTTTCTTTTCCATTCGTGCGCTTCCACCATCACTTCAAAATGCTCTGTTGCTTCAACATGCCCCCGATTACGAAACAAAACAAACGAAAACAAACAAAAAAAAACCCTGCGGTCTCACAATGACCCAATCAGAGCCCTCGGCACCTCCCCGAGACGTCCGCTGTTCTAGTCCCAGCTCCACCAGTGTCCTGGTAAGTTGGCAGCCACCTCCAGCGGAGTCACGCAACGGCATCATTACCAAGTACACCATCCAGTACGCCATGGCCAGCGGAGAGGACGTGGCCCCCCGCCAAACCGCTCGTGTGCCCCCCGAAAGCTCCCGGTTCCTGCTGGAAAACCTGAACAAATGGACAGAGTACCACGTGACCGTGAGCGCCCATACTCATGCTGGGTCGGGCCCTGAGAGCCTGCCACTGCTCATCCGCACTGATGAGGACGGTATGTCCTGCACCTCGAACATCCGTCTAGCTGAACCCCCCACATTCGGACTCTGCTGTCAGACCCTCTGCTCCCGCCCCCGGGACCCCCTACTCCTCTTCCTCCTTCCACCTGGCTCGACCCCGGCTGTCCTATAGCTCACCCAAACCACTAACTTGAGTCTAACTCTTCCGTACCTTTTAACCGATTAATTCCACTTAAGATTTTTTTTTATTTTTCTTTCAAATTTTTAGAGCGGAGTGTTATTTCTTGGCAATGCTTCGCGGCTCTTTAAGTGGAATTGAGCAATTTTCTTCTTTTAACCCTCGGAATGTACCAGCTTTCGCCGCAAAATTGGACATAAATGCTGTCACAGCATAGTTTTTTTCTCTCTCGCTTTTCTTTGTTATTTATTATTTTTGACTGAGGAATGTGGGACACCTGGATGGAAAGATAAATTTTTGATAATATAGAAAAAAAAATGATCCTTTTAAGCAAATCAAATTTGCCAAATTCTTTCAGGATGCTTTGCTTGCCAAAGCATCCGCCGTGGCTTCTTTTCAGTCTTTTTTTTTTTTTTTTTTGCTAATTACATTTTTATTCCATATTTTTAATCCACTTGCAGTCTCACTTTTGATGTCTTTTAAAATGTCCAACCTTTTTTGGGGGCATTTTTTTTTATTATTATTATTATTCTTTCATTGTTGAAATATCGGTGTCATTCGATAGCTGCCTTTTGAATTGCCATTCTTGTTTGGCCTCGCTCGCCTTTTTCGGGAGTCACCCGCGGCGGCGGCTGTAGCCTCTGTAATCTTGACCGTTATTTTGTCGCGTGGTGTTCCCTCAGTTCCCAGCGGTCCGCCTCGTAAAGTTGAGGTGGAGGCGCTCAACGCCACGTGCGTTAAGGTCATCTGGCGCTCTCCCGATCCCAGCAAGCAGCACGGCCAGATCCGCGGCTACCAAGTGCACTACGTCCGGATGCTAAACGAGGAACCCATCGGACAGCCCATCATCAAGGACATCCTGATTGATGACATGCAGGTAGCCGCCTCCTCCTGTCCACTTCACCTTGCTCTTACCTTTCAAAATGCGCAACACAACATACCCAGGGTGCAATTTTGCTGATAAATATTTTGTGTATAGATGTTTAAGGCGTTAGGAATATGATTCAGCCTTAATCGTCTAGTATGGTGCCATATCCTTGATCTGGTCCATTGGTCTTTCTGTAATATATTTATTATTTATATATAAGGATATATCCCAGGAAGTTCATGTTTACCACGCCTTATAACACCTGAATAAGCTCATCCAACTTTCCATTTGGAGAAGAGACTTTAATTAAGTTAAGATTGACCTGGTCTGACAGATAAGACGGATTCTTCATGTGTCAGAGACATCCGAAGATAAGGCCTGAGCTTTTGTGTCTGTGTTTACTGTTAATAAATACAGATGGGGGGGTGGGGGGCTGCAGGAGAATGGGTGAAAGTTTTGAATCGTTGTGTCGATTTTGCTATTAAAATGGTGTTATCTGGGGGGAAAAACAGGCCTGTCTGAGCTGCTCTCTCTCCTTTGGCCAGAATGCATTTATTTACATTCTGCTGCCTCCATTGTTTTCTCAGGTTTATTTGCATATCTTGTTTTTTGGCTGCATACGACTTTACTTATTTCCTGCTGTTTTCTGTTTTATTCGCTCCGCCATCTTCCGCCAGTGGGAATATGATGACTCAGCTGACCACGTGAGTAAGAATGAAAAGAAGAATGACTTCCGCGCAGTTAAATCGCGAGCACAAGTGTGTGACGGGTCCCTGGCTCGTTCGCAATAGATGCATCGTTATTGGTGCTGCATCGCCGTTCTGTGGCGGTCCGTTCCCTCCTGCCCACACCTGTGCCCCTCACCCTTCCTGCAAAACGGGTCTTAACTGCCATGAGTCTCCCGTACAGGCTACCAGCAGCGCGACGCTCGGACGCGCCGTGTGCCTAGGCTAATTTGCATAAGGATGCCTATGCCAGGCTGGGTAAAAGTGCCATGCAGGCAGTAGGGGACGCTGTGTGGTTGTCATGGAAGTGACATCAGAGAGCATGCGAGCGGCCCAGCATGAACGAGCCAGCACGAACGACCTCGGTGCCCTCTGTGTGATCGCATGCATGCTGTGATTTAGATACACTGGGGCAGATCTTAACATTTAATCAGAAATGTTCCCTTTTGTGTAATTTGTGAATAACCTAATTTATTAAACTTACCTTTGGGATGCAAAAGCATTAATGCATTTGCCCCAGATATGATCTTTTAACTGAATGGCTTAAATATTAAGCATGATATACATTTTTTCATGAGTCTTTTCCAAGATTTTGTTTTGTTTTGTTTTATTTATATAATGGATATTTACTTTTATATATATATTACTATATATTTCATATGTATATTTTTCTCTGAAGGGGTCTGGGGTGGGGTGACAGGGGTAGTGATAATACAGCTTGTGCTCTCCATCACGTTTGTCCATCAGGAGACGGTCATCTCCGAGCTCCAGCCCGAAACGACATACTCCATGTCAGTTGGCGCATACACGACCAAAGGCGATGGAGCTCGCAGCAGACCCAAGCTGGTCACCACAAAGGGCGCAGGTACGTGATGAGGCGTCTCCCGGCAGTGTGAAGCACCTCAAGTAGCTGTTAGATGAGAGCGTCGCCCTTGGGTTGATCGCTGTTGTTATTCTGGGCACTGATTGGTGTATTAAGAGATTTTCACTATGTTAATAAGCAGCAAACAGAAGGGTATTTTAGACCTCAGCATCAAGGAGAAATATCATAGTTTATGCTTAGGGTTCCCCCAAGCTAGTAGGCTATTAATGTCACGCTCCCTTAATTATAATTTACTGCCACCTTCATTTCAGTGCCGGAGAAGCCGAGACTTATGGTGAGTGTCACCAACATGGGCACTGCGCTGTTACAATGGCACCCTCCCCCAAACACCTTCGGCCCACTGCAAGGATACCGTCTGAAGTTTGGCCGCAAGGACGTGGACTCCCTAGCTACAGTCGACTTCCCAGAGCGGGAGAACCACTACACCATCAAGGAGATCCACAAAGGCGCCCCCTACCTTTTCGTCCTGTCGGCACGGAACAGGGTGGGCTTTGGGGAGGAGGCGATCAGGGAGGTCGCCACGCCCGAGGACAGACCTGCCGGCTACCCCCGGAGCTTCCGCGTGGAGACCACCGGCGCCACCAGTGGCCACCTGACCTGGCAACCCCTACTGCTTGCCGAGCGCAACGGGCGCATCATCAAGTATGGCCTGCAGTACAAGGACATCAACACCCCCCGGAGCCCCACCGAGCTCGTCGTCATGGCCCCCCAGTCATCCGTGACTCTCGACGCCCTAAACCCAGACACCACTTATGATGTTAAAGTGTGTGCCTTTACCAGCAAGGGCTCTGGCCCTTATAGCCCAAGTGTCCAGTTGAGGACACAACCTCTGAATCAAGGTAGGATCCCCCCCCCCTCACCTATGTGTGCCCCTCCACCAGCAAAGACAGTAAGATTTTAGCTGTGCTCTTAGGCAGCTCGGTATTCATGCTCTCAAGGTATGGTACAATCCGGGGCTATTCCTTCCTTTTAGTCAGCTGACTTTTTAAGGGGAAGGTTCGCTGCTGCAGACACGGTAAGAGTCAAGTCAGAGGCACGTAGACTGGGAACCACGGTAAATGCGGAGGTATGGGGCTGAGTGTGGAAGGGAAGGTAAGCCGCGGGTCTCGGAGCAAGACGCCGTGCGCCCCTCGCGACGTGCCTAAACCGCCCGCATCGCCTTTCTTTTAGCAGTGTTCGCAAAAAATTTTCGTGTGAAAGCTGTCATGAAGACTTCAGTGCTGCTGACGTGGGAGACGCACGAGAACTACAACCCGGCTCAGCTGTTCACAGTGAGTCCCCCCCCCCCCCCGTCCAGCTGCTTTGCACGTTGACAACTGTCTCTGCAATTAACAGACTACCTTTAATTTCTTTGTACCGGAAAAGTAAACATTTTCTGTGATGGAGCCCAACCATGCATTTATATATAAAGGTTTTGCTGCATTAGTTCCCTCTAACCTATGTCCATTTGGTTTATATAGTTAAAGTCTATAGTCATAGTGGGGTTTCCTTAACGTACTCTGGTTTCCTCCCACAGTCCAAAACATGCTGAGGCTGATCAGAGTTACCAAATTGTCCCTAGGTGTGAGTGAGTGAATGGTGTGTATGCCCTGTGATGGGTTGGCACCCCATTCTGGGTTGTTCCCTGTCTGGCGCCCGTAGCCTCAAAGATAGGCTTTGGACCCACCACAGGCGGGTACTGAAAATGGATGGACGGATAGGTGCTACATAGTTGGCGTAACATCAGTAGATCCTCCGTTGACCTTCGTTGGTGCCTCCTTGCTCCACAGATCCTCTATGACAATGGGCAGAGTGTAGAGGTGGACGGCAAGCTGACCCAGAAGCTCATCACCAACCTACAGCCGGAGACGCAGTACTCCTTCCTGCTGACGAACCGTGGCAACAGTGCTGGTGGGCTGCAGCACCGGGTCACCGCCATGACGGCTCCCGACGTGCTACGGACGAAGCCTTACCTGATCGGCAAGACCAACTCGGACGGCATGGTGACCGTGGAGCTCCCGGCAGTGGAGACCACCGAGAAAGTCAAGTGGGTGTCCAATGCCAGACACTAAAATCTAATCGATTCTTTGAGAGAACTCAAGCGATAATGTTTGGCACTAATGTTTTAGCTCAAACCTATTCATGATGGCATCTTCAGCCTGTTCACATATCACACTTGCTCTGCACCTTCCTCAAGTGTGCTTCACCGGTTGGTCGACGTCCATTTATATTCACGATAAATACATTCTTGGAATGTGGCTCGTTATCCATCCCTTATAAAAAAATATATCTATGTAATCCTATAAAACCGTGACATGTCACTATCGAAGAACACCCTGGCAGCCAGCATCGGGCCAGCATCAGCCGTGACGCTTTTACAAGCGTGACACCCCCCTACCCCCGCTTTAAATCGCTATAGATCAGCCGGACACCAGCCGTGAGGATGCGGGCTAATTAATTTGCTATTACTCGCCATATTGACTTTGTGAAGTCTGCGCCCATGCAGCAGCCAGCTCACAGAAGGGAGCCTCCAGCCGAGTTATTATCTCCAAGTGGCTCAATTAAAGATCATTTTAAATTCCATCTCACATGGAGATGCCCAATTAGCTCACGCGGCCTTGCTGGGACGTACCAGTTGACTCAAATCGATCACTTTTAAATCTAAAACTCATATTTCCTGCAAATGTTTATTATTTATTTATTATTAAATTTGTGGTTTTGTTTCTGCACATTTTTCTCTGTGATGCCGATAACCAATGTCGTCATCCAGTGCGGATTAAACGGCGAGAGACGTTAATGTCGACGAGGCTCCCACGGGCTCCAATGAGGCTCTCTCAAAGTCCCCCCACCCCCTCTCTCTCACTCTTCTCCAGGGGGTATTACATCGTGGTGGTTCCTTTGAAGAAGCAGAGAGGCGGGAAGTTCGTCAAGCCGTGGGACAGCCCGGACGAGATGAACCTGGACGAGGTGGGCAGTCACGGCCTCTCCGCGTCCTGTGCCGTGCTTTGTGTGGCGGCAGAGATGAGTCGGGCGCCAGGAACGGAAAGCTAGCCGCCACTTTTACTGCCAATCCGATGCCACTTTGAAAACGGGCGAGCCGTGATGACTTCGCCGGGGGGGCGTCTGCCCGCAGCTGAAAAAGGTCCAGATCAATCACTTAAAAAAAAAAAAACACAACTGAAGAGTTTACTTCAAAAGTCTCAACCCCCTAAGTGAAACAACTCCAGTCAAAGCCTATTGCTCTTTACCTGCTCATCATGGAGTATGCATGGAGTATGCATGGAGTATGCATGGAGTATGCATGGAGTATTTCACCCGCTGTGAACGTGGCTGCGGCGCGCATAGCGGAAGGCGTTACACTTGTTTTGTATTCCGTCGTGCGTTAGCTGTGCCCTAGGCCATGTCTAACCTGGTGCATTCTCTGATACGACCTCCACGCCACCAGATGGATTTAATGAAGCGCGCGTGGCTCGGCCTGTGATATACGCCCTTCAGAGCCGTAATGATGAACTCCCAAAGCCTGTTCGGCTAGTATCTGTGTTTGCTGACTTTCTTCTTTCCTGCGTTACTCGCCTGCTTTATGGTCTCATCCACATCGATATGCCTCGATGACAGATGAAATGCTCCGAAAAGGAAATGGTGCCAAAAGTCTTTCTTAAAATCCAATCCCTGCTGAGGTCTGACCAGGAGAACTGCTGTTTTTCCCAGTCGATAGCACAATTCAGTTATAGTGAAGGAATAATACAAAACGCATTCAGTCTGCAATTTCTCTTCATCCCTGTTATTTTTAGCTTTTTGCTTGTGAAATAATCTAAGTATATTATTTTATAGAAGCCGCAATGAAGTGTGTCTGTTCATTTGTATGTATCATTAGGTTCCGAGCTCCCTGTTATAATGTCCTTATGTCTATTTTTTTTTTTTTTTTTGGAATGAACAGCATTGTGCAAATACATTCCCCGGAATTCAATGTGCTGTGTCAAAATAACTCTGCGAGCTCACATCTCAAGATGACAGAGCGCCAGGCCCTCCCCTTCAGAATTTATATGTTTGTCAATATTTGCTCTTCCCCTTTCCTAGTCTCCCCAAGGTCAGCGAGGCTGGGCGGGGAAAAAAAAACCTCAGGAAGTATGATTGAAGAGGTAATCAGGCATACGTCCCCATGCTGTTGAGTCGAAGCTGTCAGAGGCTGGCCTCCTGTGCCAGGTGGGCCAGAGAACACTTTAACTTAGTCTCCAGGCCCTCAGTCTGTCCTCCACGCGCTTAAAGAACTGCAGATTCCCGTGGGCTGTTTTCCCTGCATGCGATCATATCGCATTCTCATCTCGCATCCTTCCCGGGAGGTTAAACGTGCCGTCTCTTCCCCTCATCGCGGGTCACGATGACACGAAAATGCCCAGCGGGAAGACGACGACGCATCAGCGAGTCGCGCAGCTGGAATGTGTGCCTCGGAGAATTGGCCCGTTTGATTCCACATTAGCACGGCGCCTCAGGAAACCTCGCGTGACGCCCCGAGTCCATGCCGTGTGCCTGCCACGTCCCCTCGCTGTTCTTTAATAATGTTATCCAGCTATAATTCTTCTCGGTATCGCCGCCATCTCCGGGAGGCAGATGTCAGTAAGCAACATGCTGTTTTATTCCTGCCCGGCGCATCAGTCACATTCACAACAGCCAAGTCTCAGTGACGATCTCCGATCCGTGGTACATGATAACCTGTCCCTCCGTGAGACGCGTTGGCTGCGTGCGGTAATCAAGCAGCTTTAGGAAACGGCCGTCTGCCTCACCGACTTTGGAGTTACGCCCCACTCTTGTCAAACGAAGCCAGTGGTCGGCAGAGCACTGGGCAGACGCGGAGAGCCTGAATTTTAATACCGCAGAGCTCCCAACGACTCTCAGTGCCCAGCCGACTCTGCCGCAGCAGTGCATCGTTAAGGGGACATGGCTAAGATGGCCCTAGGGATTCTGCGAGGTTTTGTCTGCTCCTCCAAGCCCACTGCTTCTTTTGGCCTGAGAGCTGTCTCTGTCCTTAACATTTTTTTTCCTTCAGGCCAAGAGACAATCTGCAGCATTTTTTTATTTTCTTCTTTTAAACTTAACATGTAACAGTGCACTTGTAGCTGGAGGCTGAGATGGGGGAGAATAGATGAAGTCGAGCTTTTGTTTGACTGAACGCCGTCGTGTGGCTGAGTCTGAGCTGCAGCTCGCTTTCCACATAGCTGTGAAAAGCTGGGGAATTTCCCGCATGACAGCTAGAGTTGAGTAGTCTGTCTGGGATGGTTTATTTTATTAAAGCAGAACATATTTGCTCCTGCACTTCGGGGGGTTCTGTCCCACGTGTGTTTTCAGTGGGAGGCGGCACGTAAAATAGCAGAATCCCAGTAATTAACAGAAGTCTAATGTGTTGCAGTCTGACCTGTTGAATGAATTTAATGCACATATGATGCTTTAATTAAGAAGAAAAAGGAAGCGCAAATTTTATTGTTTACAAATGGAAAGAGTTACCAAGGGTTTTGTAGCAGTATTTTTTTAAATCACTCTGGAGTTTCATGTATGACTGGTCTTTATATTGAAAGAATGTTTTCTTTCCCGAAAGTGATGTATCAGTATGGCTATATGTGATGAAATGACTTGATTGGATTGGTCTGTTACCCAGTAGTTGCAGACCATCACTCGTTATTCCGGTTTCAAAGCCCAGCGGCTCTGGAGTATTCCGTAAACTGGCACGCTTCAGGCTATTCGGCTTGCCCTTGCAATCATTTAAATCTCTACGGTTTCTGGCCTGAAATATCTGTGGCGTAGCGCGCACCACTGAAGATTTCACATTGCTGACTGCTCTGTCAATCCCCAACGCATTCATGCACTTTACTTTTGTGATCGTAAGCTTCCATTTTGTGCACACAAATGTGTTTTTCAGAGACGAGCACAGCTCAGACATGTTTGAGTTAGTGATGTTATAAACCTTGGATTTGAAAATCTGTCTGCTACTCATTGAACGCTGAATCGAAACACAGATCATGGAAGTGCTTCTGGTTGTTTAGAATCCAGTAGTCTTGGTGAATTAAAGGCAAATATGGTACAAGGAATGCTTATCATATAAACTGTATATTTTTTCTATTAACCAGTGTGATTTCCTTTCATTTAGCTGCTCAAAGAGATAAACAGAACCAGCAAAGGCCTTCGAGTGAAGAGGCAAGCGGAACCCAAAGCTTACATCACAGCCCACTTCAAAGAGCTTCCCCCTGAGTTTACCCTGGGAGACAAGAAGGTCTACGGTGACTTTGAGAACAGGCCACTCCAAAGCGGCCAGGAGTACATATTCTTTGTTTTGGCCGTCCTGGAGAACTCCGAAAATGTGAGTCATCCTTACCAACGTGTCGGCTCTTCACAGCGATTTATTCACAGACGGTTTCCCTCGGGTCACACTAAATTGAAGCTTTGTTATTTTTTAGCCTAATACGATGACATGTTTTCATGCCGTAGCTTGGGGTTTATGAGTAAAGTGTAAGGCACTTTGGGCCCGACAGAGCGGCCTGATAGCGCAAGCGTTCGATAACCAACCCATCTTAAGCAAGCTCCCGTCAGAGGTCCAGTTTTCATAGAGACACAGCTGTGTCCAGCCCTCTCAGATGTCCGACAGATATATTTCAATGCAAGGAGCATTCTAGCCGGGTCGGAGGGGGATGAGTGGCCAGATTTTCCACCTTTTCAATGCACGGCTGAAGGTGTCATGGACGGGGGCTGGCCGAGAGCCTGGATGAGGCAGCAGACTACTGAGCTGTGACCCTCTGTGACTAGACTTGTGAAAGTAGATATTTTCTGTAAAATTGCTAGAAGGGCTACCTCTGCCTTCTGGCCAGATTCACCACATATAAGATAAATACGAGCTGTGAATTGAAGCTCTTCTATTAAAGACTCGCCATTTTCTTCCTTGCTGTGTCTTCACAGATTATGTACGTCACCAGTCCCTATTCGGACTCCGTGGTGTCTGCAGATATAGACAGGCAGCCAATCATCGACGAGGAGGAAGGGCTCATCTGGGTCGTGGGGCCGGTACTTGCCGTGGTCTTCATCATCTGCATCGTCATTGCCATCCTGCTATTCAAGAGGTAAGGTGGGGGGGGCGGGGGGGACGGGGGGGGGGGGGGGGGTGCAGCGTGTTCGCCATCCGCGTCCCGGTCCCTGTCGCAGCCAG
>JAODKN010000050.1:2857103-2876989 GCA_026774425.1 Petrocephalus zakoni | reverse complement strand
GGTTGGGGGGGGGGTGCAGCTTGTTCGCCATCCTCGTCCCTGTCCCTGTCGCAGCCAAAGATGGCTCAGGATGACGCGATCATTATGCATATACAGTGCCATACCCAAAAGAACATCACTGCTCGATTTGGAAGGCCTGCAAAAAAGGAAAACTTATGCTCATTGTGATGCAAAGACAGAGGCTATCGTTATGATGCTTCATATCCTCCGCTACTGCCGATTGGCTGCTTTTTTTATTAGTCGTCGGTCAGTAATCTTAGCGATATCGTGCCGGTGGTAACCAAGTGGCTTGTTGTCCTCCTGAATGGCGATAACGCCTGCCGACGTAACCGTTCGCTTTCTTCCCCTGTCGCTCTCAAATGGATCAGCAAACCGGACAGGTAAGGAAACCAGATCCATTCACGATATCAAAAGCATTCAATTAACCACCATTCAGTTAACACTCCTATTCAAATACTGTGTCTTTCAATTACGTGTAACTTACAGTATGTTAGAGGTCTAAATAGAACATATATATACTGTTCTATTTTATTTTATTTTTTTTAAGTTATGGTACATTTAGGGGCCTAATTGCCTGAAACAACTGTTACACCAGAGGGTATCCAGGTGCTAGTAATATTTATATTAATTTCAGTGGAAGATGCACTTTTCACAGAAAGCAGTGCACAGGACAGAAATGCCACATATAATACTGTTTGAGAACTCAGCTTTGTGTTTGCTGTGCTAACCTTTGTCTGGATTAATGTACACGTTGCATGTTTAACAAGTCCGAACATCGTAGTGTGAAATTAGTACGTGACAATGACCTTACCTCAGGCAGGGACTGTGGGGCATCTGTTAACATACTTAGCTAACACAACATCTAGGCTGACATGTCACCATTACGTCACGCTGCCATGCTGTCCTCGTGCTAGCTTTTTATTTCGGTTGTCATGTCTGTGCCTGACATCACCAATATGCATGCCGTAATGTCTTTAATACGAGCGCCTTCGACGATTCCCATCGATGCTGAGCCACGTCTGTCTCTGTGAATCCAGGAAGAGAGCAGAATCTGATGGCAGGAAAGGGAGCCTCCCCCACAGCAAAGAGATGCCCTCCCATCACCCCACGGACCCAGTGGAACTACGGCGCCTTAACTTCCAAACTCCAGGTAAGGACCCAGCTCCCTGCCAGCCGCCTGGCTTCACCCCACCTCACGGCCTCGACACTGGGGCTCCTCCTCCATACACGGAGGCGGGGCAGCTCCTGCTGCCCGTAACAAAAGTGTAACAAAAAAGACAGAAAAGCGGGAATCATCATTAAACAGCATGAGAATGTAAAACCAGGAGACCGAGCTGGAGATCCCAAGCTCAGGCTTCCCCAAGTGTTTCCGAAACCATGCGAGGGGTGTATACACGGGGGGGCGGAGCTAGAGGAACATTGACTCAAAAGCTGATTGATAATTGGTCCACAGAGTCTCCTGTCCCCTGTCACTCACCGATTCAAAACTTATCATTGGCTAATGATGTGGTTGGGCCTTCGGTAATTATCACCTAAAAAAAAAAAAACTTAGAATCACCCCTGCGCAACACAATGTCATCAAAAAACATAAAACATGCCTTCCTCCTCTTTTGCTGCTAGATGTTTTACAGCAGTTAACGTTACCATGCATGCCATGGCAGTGACCTCATACAGCATTGAATGAGAAGTTTATCTCAGCTTCCTGCCGTATCTAGATATTTGGCACGTGTTTTGTTTGACTCTGGTTTTCATCCAAACCAATTTCATACCAATGAAAACCCATAATGCAGTCATCTATCTAATAAATGAATGCCTGCCATAGAAACAATATAGGTAACCGATTCCTTTATTTTTATATATTTATGTGTTCAGTAAAGGATCTGGAATGGCACTGTTTGAATGTGTGGTTCCTGAGAGAGATACTCTCTGATTACGGAGAACCTGGGCTGGCAGTCCAGTGTGTGGTTCTGGGTTCTGGCAGTGACACCTTGGTAGGGCCGTAATCCCCGACTAATCACTCCCAGGGGAGCGTGTCGCCTGCGTTGGGTCGGCCTGCGAGACACTCGCGTCTGCCGCACGGCTGTCATCGTTAAGCGATACCCAGGGGGGTGAGGGGGAGAGATGGGCGCGGGACGTGCTGAGGAGGATTTGTCTTTTCCCTTTCGGCGGGTCGCCGGTGCGGCGCCAAAGCCCCGCTCCCCTCTGTTTGGAGAAAAGAGGAGCAGCTGATAGATGCTGCCATAAGAGGAGGTGTGGCAGGATATTCTGAACAGACCCTTTTTGTTGTACTGCATTATTTTGAGGGCGGGCGGGGGCGTTGGGTGGGTGTGAGTAGGGCATCCATGGCAACAAAAGTCAGGTGACATGGCAAGGTCACATTTTTTGGTACTACATATCGAGTGGAGTCAGGTGGGGCATCACTGTCGCACTGACCATATGCAATAGAGAAATAACAGGACCAGAGTATTACATATGTACGTAAAGCAGAAACAGACAGGGCAAAAAAATAAATCAAGGTATGACAACATTAACAAATATCCGACTGTGTGCCAAATAATGAAGGTTTAAGGTCAGTTTAAAAGGTATTTTATAGTTAAAAATTGGCATGGATTAGAGTTGACACAGTTCCTATCCCTGTCCTCCTGCCAAAAAGCCTCTCAGCCTGTCGACGGTGTTGCCTCGTGCGCCTACGACTCCTCGCCCCAAAAGGTCCGCCTGCCTCTCATGCGGACACTCTCCTCTCAAGCTCCATATAGGTGTTGCATAAGGACCAAAAAAAAAGTTCAGTAGCAAATTAGCCTCCCCCTTAGGCCCTCAGCTACACCCCCTTGCATGCACTTTTTCGCCCTCGGGATTGACTGGTATTTGCATATGACTGAGGCAAATGTCAGCGCGCGCTGCGAGCCCCTGGAAATGGTTCCTGAGTGCCTCTGTGTTAGCGGCACCTGGAGCCTCTTCTGGAGGGCCGGGGCCCCCATTTTCATTAGCTAATGGCTACTTGTGCTCTCAGCCTCCTCCAGGGAAAAAAGGCAGGTAAGCAGGATGGTATTTAAGCGAAAATGACACTATGCCCCCGGAAATGAGAGCTCTGTATCCTAGGTGAAGCACCCTCACGCCCCCTTCAGCCCCGTCTGCAGGCCTCTTGTGACTCTCAGGTGTCCCTTTCACCTTGCCGCACTCCATGGGACCCCCCCCCCCTGCACTGGCAGCTCTGCTGCCTGCCTCCGCCTGGCGTTCCATTTTCTGCTATCGCTTCAGCGCCTGGCGGTATTGTCAAAGTCAGGGGTGTTTTATACGCAGCCAGCCAGCCAGCAGGCCGCAAACTGAGGCTCCCCTGCCTCTTTTATAGTCATTAGGACAGACTAATTACGTTAAAGGTAAACTGTACAGCTCTGCGTCTAGACTTTGAAAATGTCCTCCATGGATGTGCAACTCTAGTTTTTTGGGCCTGTTCTTCATCTGTCCAGGTCTTGCATCTTGGGACAGAATTGTGGGATAGTCATTTGGACAGATTTGCAGGACAGGTGTTTAGACAGAATTGTTGGGCAGTCATTTGGACAGATTTGTGGGAGAGGCATTTAGACAGAATTGTGGGACAGTCATTTTGACAAATTTGTGGAACAGGCATCCAGACACAATTGTGGGGCAGTCAATTGGACAGATCTGCAGGACAATTTGCTTGGACAGAATTGTAGGGCAGTGAATTAGACAGATTTGCAAGACAGTTGTTTGGACAGACTTGCGGGACTTTCATTTGGACATATTTGCAGGACAGTCATTTGGATAGATTTGTGGGACATTCATTTGGACATATTTGCAGGACAGTCATTTGGACATATTTGCAGGACAGTCATTTGGACAGATTTGCGGGATGGTCATTTGGACATCATGACAGTGTTGCAGCTGGACCATGCAGACTCAGTGAACATACATGTTTGTGTTACTAACTAATTAAGTGAGCGACGTGACCCAAATGTTCAGTGGCGTTTCCAGACTCACGGTTTGTATTGTCTGACATGCCTGCCTTTTGTTTGACTTTATTTATAATTTTTTTTAAGTTTCCTTTAACAAAAAAGTCCACCGCATTGCTGCAACGTCTACAATCTTTTTTTTATTCCGTCATTTTCTTTGCAGGTTCAGGTGTCTCCGGTTACCCTGGTAACCACCATTTGTCAAGTTAGTTGGTCTTGTTTATGCACATGTCGTTCTCTCTTTCAGTGTGTTATACTCCTGTCTTCCTCTCTCTCTTTAGGCCTCTTAGTTAATATCCCATCTTCTTATTTAGCGTACATTTTAGTCACATCATCCATTAAAGGAGGATAGTTTTGGAATGACAGTAAAATACCATCACCCAAGCCAATATCAACTTTTTAACTTGCCTCTCTTGTCATGCTAACTTAGTTTTTGCTTGGTGTGAATAACATTTTCCTTCACACTAGGAATGTATGCTTTGGGAATATGCTTGTTTGCACATCAGCTTCAGTCTTCATATTCTGTGCGCATGCCCTTGCTCCGTGTATTACGATGCCTTAACGAGACTTTCCACATTGCCATTAGTACTCATGCTGCTTCTGGTTGTTTTTTTTTTCTCTCTTTTGTGTCCTCTCTGGGCTTCCATAGCGTCACTCAAAACATGCTTTTCTGTCTCCTTTTGGCAGGCATGAGTAGCCATCCGCCAATCCCCATCACAGAGCTGGCCGACCATATAGAACGACTAAAAGCGAATGACAACCTGAAATTTTCCCAAGAATACGAGGTAGGACCCCTTTCTTTACAGTGTACACTGTTAATTACATGAAAATGAAGTGATGCTTTATGTGCCGTTTCTGCAATATGTGTGCATGCCATCTTGCTCCCTTTATGAGATATATATGGGTAAATATATATATATATATATATTCTGCTGAGGACGGGATTTGACGGCGACCTTCTGATCACAGGAACAAGGGCCTCACCTGCGGAGCCACACACTACACACATCCGCTCCCTCAAAGTTCAAACAAGGAGCGATAAAGCTCATCAGTAGTGTTGGCGAAGTCCTTGAAGGCCGCCATGTTTGTTCCGGGCCATAATTAAGCAGTTGTAGCACCTTAAACGTTCGTTTCCTGTTGTCCGTCATTCCCTGCTTCGTAAAGAGAGTTTGCCTTCCTCCCAATGCACTCTTTGCCTTTCTTAATATAGGTCGCATGAAAAGGTAACTGTCTCCTATGCAGCATTAACTCCGTCTCTTCCGTAATGCGAGCCTCGTTGCAAAGGGACAGGAGACGGACCCTGCTGTTGCAGCTTTGAGCCAAGTGCTTAGCCTCATTGATCAACTGCAATATCTGCTTGGGCAGATGGCTAAAGCTGTGCATGGCTTTGGATAAAAGCTACCGAAAGGGTCACTTCCATACAAGATTACATCAGCCCTCCCAGTGATGTCATCAATCGTTCATTGGACGGTAAATGTTGACACATTCCTGGTGGCTAACGGCAAGCTTGAGGCATGATTGCTGTCCTATCTGTCTTCAGAAGCCAGTTGTTTTCTGCATTTATGAATTATCTGTTAGATGCGGTGCCCCTCCCACCCCACAAGCCCAGCATTGGCAATCACTATAAGAGAATACAGCATGGATGAAATCTGCTTCCAATAAACAGATTGCTGTCTTCAAAGACCTAATGTCATCCAGTCGTTTGCGGCAGGCAGGCTTTCAGAGCTATTGTATGCACGGCCCTGTGGCTGACCTCTCGCACCCACTTTACAATGGGCCTGCCAGCGTTTAGAGATGAGCTCGTGCTGTGGCCGTCCGCCAAGCTGCACGATTGTTATTGTGTCTTAAGCACATTAAATTGAAATTCAAGGTAGTTTTCATGAGGGATAGACAGCCATGAATCGAAGGGAGCCCTTTATCATGAGTGATGTCATGGGCTTAGATTTGGCATCCACTGATGTCTTGAGAAAGTGTGTCCTCTTATTTAGGGATCAATTTGGCTTCATAGCTCTGTTGGCTGAGTTATGAAAGTTTTCACCAGGGATTGAGATTTCGTTCACTCACTAAGTGAAATGAACCAAGTAGACACCAGGTAAAATGAGAATGGATTTTAAGAAGAGTTCCAGTAGAATTTTCACTTCTTTATTATGTACTATTCTTACTGTGTAAGTGTGCAAAGGATTACTTGAAGTGATCTTTTTCTTGCTGTGGTTTTCTGTCACAATTCCTCACAGCATGCCAGATTACAAATGGAAACCTCGCCTTCTGGTTTTATAAATGACCTTTAATTTATGGAGGGAGTTCTGTGTTGCCCGGCATTCTGAACACAGAGAAAACATTGCAGTGGCAATGGTCTCAGTCGCGCTGTTTTAAAGGCCCGTTCACCCACTGACCAAGTGAATACAAAGCTGCTGACATGGTAAGAAAGGACTCCGTTTGTTTCAAAGACCTCTTCAAAAGGAGTATGAAGTTACTATATTGAAAATTAAGAAATATAGAAGGAAACCACATTTTTGAGGGCGAGGGTATGTTGGCTGCTGTTTCAGTGATTGCTTTAATTAAAATAACCAAGCAAGGGTGCTTTGGTCAGTGGATTGGCTTTACGTGATTCTGTTCTGTACCAAAACATGTACTGTCAAAGCACTCAGATGATATCATTTCCAGTTTGGCAATCACAGAGCTAACAGGTTGCAAGTCCATGCTTTTATTAAAGCTTTTGCAGCAAATTATTAGCTCATTTAGTTTGATATATAAATTGTAAAATTTGGGTCAAGATGGAATGCAGAAGTAATATTTCTTTAGCAGTAAATGTGGTTTTAAATGTCAGAGGACTTCAGATGCATGAAGCGGTACTCGGTCAAAAAACAAAAAGTATTACACAAGGAGATTTGCCCGTCCTGTGGAGTTGTGCTCAGTCATCACAGACAAGCCACATTGCTTCCGTTTCATTCCTAAGTGATTTCTCAACAGTTCAGCCATGCTCTGGGAACAACTTTCTAAAGACGTGTGTGGGTACACTTTTTGGCTTATGAAGCTTCCTGGGAGGTCTTATGGCAAGGTCATCAAATACAGATGTACCTTTCCACACCCCCAAAAGTGACAACAGAGGCAAAGACAAAAAAAAAAAAAATAGCTAGGGAAGGTTGGCATGTTTCAGGGCCTGGCTGCTCACCTCACCTCAGCCTGACTGCAGGCGTGTCTTATCCCTTAGGTTCTGTGGTTTTTCTTCGGTGACCCAAACGCATACTGAGGCGAAATGTACAGGAGATGTGTCCCGACAGGCTTGACCTTCCATTATAAGTGGTTGTTGTTTCTCTAACTTTCCTCTGCAATATAAACTTGAACTTGAGGTCAAGGTATATAATGTTTGCCTACTTATGCTGTAAAATCAGCAGAGGGACAATGTTTGTTTAACTGCAGAAACTCGCCTAAAATTCTGGCCATGGTTTATTTGCGCCCTGAGACTTTAGCTTGGCACACAATCCTGGCACCACGTTGAATTTTTGGGCTGATGCTGATGCGGGTCAATCAGCTTGGAATCCAACGAGCATCGCGTGATCTCTACACTGCCGCCACCGCGTTTCTGTGAAAATCAAAGCGGCTTTCGCTCAGCGCAGATTATACCCGAATGAGATTTAGCAAAATGGTGACAGTAATGCAGAATGTGATATTTAAGAAAAGTTTTAAAAACCAGGTCATTACTGCTATTCTGGTCTACTACTTTATGAAATTTGCCACCTTTAACTATTCATAAACATTAAACACTTTATAAGCAGTTTTCATTGCTCCTACTAAAACACATTGATCTTTGGTAAGTGACACGGAAACAATGTTATGTCATGGTTATTTTTTAAACTTAAAAGCATTAACAAAAAATTGACTTAATTGACTCATATTCATATGTTTCACCAACGACTCTGCTTAATTATCTCCTTTTGGGTTCTTATTAGCAGCAGCGTCTCCATGCATAATTATTTTTTGAGCTTATAATGAGACATCTGTGTGATGCCTTCTCATCGGATCCGACGTGAAATTGAAGTTTGGCCTTCAGGGGCCATCTAAATGACACAGGTTTTGCGTAGTATGTGCGTCATCCCAAGACAGAACCTTGCTGTCGATGTTTGAAATGTACTGCGATGCGCGTGTAATGTGCTGTGCTGTTTATTTTTTATTTTTTTTTAAATAAAAATTCACTGCACATTCTTGTTTTAATTAAAAATAAGTACTTTTAAGCTTATAGTTTAAACAATCGTGTGGATAAACTGGATAATTTGGCATGCAGGTGACCACTGTTGTAGAAGTGGGTCGCACGTTTGATCGCATATTTATGAAATCTTTTCCAAACCCTGCATGAATCATTTTAGGCTGTTATGAAAAATATATGAACAAAAAGGTTTTAAGTGCCATATAAGCTTACTATTTGCATCACTTACAGCAAAATATTTAATGCATATGTGAATATGAAAATCTCAACAATAACACAAAACATGTGTGAAAGTAGCCATGATATATAAAAAAACAATCATGATTGTATTCAGAAGCATATGTGACCATGTAGATCGTTTCCATATGGGGCTATTTGTCTACATTTCAGTTGAGTGCTGTTGTGTTTTTCCTTTCCCTCACAGTCCGTCGATCCCGGGCAGCAGTTCACGTGGGAGCATTCAAACCTCGAGGTCAACAAACCAAAGAACAGATATGCCAACGTCATTGCCTATGACCATTCCAGAGTGCTCCTCTCCACCATTGAAGGTACCATCTCCCCAGCCGAATCCCCCTCTGAGCTTATGTCCATCGGCATCTTAAAATGCAGAGTGCCATGCTATTCTCCCACCTCACAAACGCCCCTGTGGTGGTATTGTTTCATCCCTTTTGTAGTAACGTCGGTGCGCTTAAGTCCGGCACTTTCTTTCAGTGTCGTTACATGCATTTCATTGTGTTTAAAGCCCTGATTTTATTAACGTAAGGTCAATGGCTTGCTTGAAGAAGACATCAAATTAATTTATTGGTAGCATATTAAACTAAGAGAGTTTCCTCGCAGGAATGTGAATTTCATTTTGGTTGGTTTGCCTGGTATACAATTCCCTGTGGCTTTAAAACATAAGGAGGCCATAGTTTTTAATCTACTTAAGGCTTAATTATGTTATTACAGTTGATACAGAGATTAACGTTGAGCACCCCTTTTATGTGAAGCCTTTTGACTTTTCTACACCACCTATCTCTGTGTCAACCACATTGTAATGACCCCCCCGCAAGCCGGTAGAGACCATGTGACTGAATTAGCAGCTGGGGTCAACTTCATTTCTCTCCTCCAGTGTTTTGGAGTAGCATCAAATCAGGCATTTTCTCAGCCGCCCCCTCCCCAGAGGCAAAAGACCAAAAGAAAAACGTCTTGCCTTCTGTCATTATAATTCCTACCTCTTGTCACAGATGTACGCTGGCTGCCCTTCGCTGAACTCTCTCAACGACGACACTGAGCTTCCGCTAACCCTTAACCGCTACAGTTTATTAGCTTTCTGCAGGCATCTCCAGGCTTTGCCTTGTGCAACAGTGTAAACGGTGCATCTGGAGATTCCAGAGACCTTGACCGGGGGATTGAAAGCACACAGTTTCCTGGAGGTGCCGTTTATTGTTATTTTGCTAAATAATTGCGAGTAGCTCTATTCTTCCTATACGTAAATGGCCATTCTGTTCCAGAATTAATTCCAGCTTCTGTTTTTACATGAACCTGTGCTCTGCCAGTGGTATTTGAGAATCTGACCCTTTGGAGAGATAATTTAGCATGCCAGACATGTGTCATGAAGTGAGAGGTGACAAATGTTGTGGATCTAGTGGAGAAATTAGCTAGCATATTACATTACAAGCATGTTGCATATGCAAGTACTATACACTACATTCTGAATGCTTTCCGGTGATAAATTGCGGTAAAGTGATACAGGATTTTGCGATTAATATGCCATCTTCTGTTCCTTATAATCAGTGTTGCCAACATCTGGTGTGACACGCAAGAAGTCTTATGTGAAAATCTATATTATTCCATTATAAGCCTTAGCTACATCAAAAGCGCTGCTGTAGTTTACAAACCCTGCACACTATTTGCAAGGTAATGAAACCGTTACATACATGCAAATGCAGGTGCAGACTTGAATTGAAAATCTCATGCCAGCCAGCTGACCAAAGTTGGCAATCCTGTTTTATACAAACCCCAATCATATGGTTTAATTCAAGATTAATGACCAATTCATGAAAGTATTTAAGTTAACACTGTATAAAATTATATTAGATTTATAATGAAATTGCTTATTATTTAGCTCTCCATAGTTCTCTGTTCGTTCTGACTAAGCTGTATGATTAACAGTTTAGCTGCCAAATCTAACGAAAATCGACGTTATGATATCTGCAGTTCTGCCAAAGACATACAGCTCTGCAGAATGAGATAAACATGTCGGCAAACGGGCCCTACAAGCATAAGGAGAGGCGAAAAGAAGGCAAATAGATTAAGTTTCCTTTTTATTCCATTTTCTTGCCAGAAGAGAAACATTAAGAGCATCTTAAGATGGATTGATTCCATTAACTCAATGTAAACAGTGAAGCAGTGAAGGTCGCTCAGTAGCTTTTAATAGGGCCATTTACGATTTTTGTTTATTCCGAATGTTTTGATGAAGGCTGCTTTATGCGTTTCACGGTAACTAGCATAACAATAGCATCCCGAGGATGTCGGCTGTAGACTTTGAGCTTCAACTTTCCTCAGAGCTTTGTTCATTCATCAGAATACACTGAATAATGTATCGTTTGTGGAAATCCCATTTTCTTAGTAACTCAAAAGGGAAAATGATATTTAGATATGCAAAGTTATAACAGAATGGTTTTCTTTTGCGCGATCTGACTGACAAACAGCCTGCTAGCCCAGTGTAGCTTTCGGTTTGCTTCTTGCGTTTCTGATACAGTTCTCTTTAATGCTAAATATCCCCCTCTTTTAACTGGAAGCTATGGCTTAATTGTCAGTATCCCTGCCCATCAAAGAAATGTCAGGCTGGGGGAGAGTCCTACAAGAGTGTGTGAAGGTATTGTGGGCTGCTACATCTAGTGAATAATTTACCTGCGTGCGAGAGAGAGAGACACGGAGAGAGGTGGCACGCTTGCCGCGTTGGTGGCTGGTGGGAGGTGAACTCCGTGCAGATGGGACTTATCTCCACGGAGCATGTGCAAGCGGAGTGCGCGGCTGCCTGCCGGCCGCTCTGACGGGCTGTCAGCGAGAAGGCCGAAATGCATCCCCGCCGAGCCTCTCCCTAACCGATGCCTGTGGCTTTCAGAAGCAGCTGTAAGCAGCTCTCATGTCATCCTGCATTTGCACGCGGTCACTGCAAGCAAATTTTACAAAGCTCGCCCGGTCCAATAAGGAATGTGTTTCAATTTTCATGGACTTGTTGTCAGTTTGTATTGTTTCTACTATATATATTTTATCCCCACCCCCCAGTACTCATTGCCCAGTTGTACCAGTTTTGGTTCGTATGCGAGAAATGACACTAAAGCGATTTGAACTTAATTAAGTACGTCTTGCGATTTTAACTAAAGTTGGATTACATGAGGACTGGGTGAATCTCGATTCCCAGCACTGTAACGTGTTGGTCTCATCGCAAACAACCAGACATGGACTGAGTGAGTCTTGGAGATTTGCTCTTCAGTTGTAGCTAGCCATGTAAGTTTCCATACTCATGTAAATGTACATGCATGTAAAGACACTAAAGAAATACACTAGTACAAATACACAACTTAACACAATCATAAATACATTTCCTGACCTTTGCTTCCTTGTTACCTGATATTTCAAGCTTTTATTGATTTTTTATTAGGAACTGCTGAGAGACTCTAACAGTTGTGGTAAAAAGCTACGCTACATATCCGTGACCCGGGGATCGTATCGATCGCACTGGCAGCCCACTCGTCCGCTTCTTATCTCTCTCTTGTGTCTGTCTTGGTCTCAGGGTCGACCTGTCCACGGCCCTCCCCGAATCCAAATTTGGTTATGTTGTAAATTCCTCTTCTCAGCCAAGGGGTGCATATGTATTTGTGTTATTGCTCCTAGGGATCCCAGGCAGTGATTACATTAACGGCAACTACATTGACGGCTACAGAAGGCAGAACGCTTACATTGCCACCCAGGGAGCCCTACCTGAGACCTTTGGGGACTTCTGGAGGATGATATGGGAACAGCACAGTGCCAATATCGTCATGATGACGAAGCTGGAGGAGAGGTCGAGGGTAAGCCTGCTCATTATACATTTGCATTAGTCACTTATACACGTCGCAGTTAAACCAAATAGGAAAATTACATTTACATTTATATAGCACTTTTCAAGTCAGCCAAAGCGCTTTGCAGAACCAATGGGGAGCCACTTCGACCGCCACCACTGTGTAGCCCCCACCTGGATGATGTGACAGCAGCCATTCTGCACCAGTACTCCCACCACACAGTAGCTAAGGTGGTGAAGGGGCAGGAGAGAATTCATCAGTTCTATACAGGGGATGTTTCTATGGTGTTGTTTTTAAATTGCCCAAAAATGTTAAAATACAGGATATGTGTGTGTCCATTTGTCTAATACAAAGGTTCTGTATGTGTTAGTGGCCCCAGTGTCCAGTGATGTTTTTCCTTCTCTTTTTTTATTGTGACTATACTTTCTGCAGATGTCCTCTTTTTTCTTCTCCAAGGCAAGACTCTTGCTTGCTCGGCAGCACCACCGCAAGCACTTGTTGTAGTCACGTGTCAGACCCGTGCACACGTCCTCCTCATTTAGCCTAAGCGCTAAGGCCAAAACACCACGCTAAGCCACTCTGTAGGCACGTGTCAGTCCCATGCACACGTCCTCCTCATTTAGCCTAAGCGCTAAGGCCAAAACACCACGCTAAGCCACTCTGTAGGCACGTTCAGAGGGTCCTCCACGTCCTGTCGCATGTTTTATAACTGCAGCCCAATAATGAGTAACGACGCAGGAAAATGCACGTTATTTTCATAGTCAAACGCAGCGTTATTTAAATGTTCATTTGAGGCACCAGATCACAAGATCACATTTTCACTTTTACTGGGGATATGCATATGTGAATGTAAAGAGACATTCCACTCGCACTGGTAATATGTGACGGTCATGATGTCATA
Organism: Petrocephalus zakoni; assembly: GCA_026774425.1. Classification (NCBI taxonomy): domain Eukaryota; kingdom Metazoa; phylum Chordata; class Actinopteri; order Osteoglossiformes; family Mormyridae; genus Petrocephalus; species Petrocephalus zakoni. The sequence continues at coordinate 2,863,864 of JAODKN010000050.1, read as the reverse complement.
ACCCTTGTCCTTGCCCCTGAATCCACATCCGACTTCCTTCCTCGATAACGAGCATTGCTCAGATAAAATAAGTTGACCAAATTACTTCCTTTTTTAAATAATTCAGTGTGACATTTCAACAGAAAGTGCATATTTTCATTGCTTGTCTTCAAAAGAGGGGCTTTAGCAGTGTACAGTTCAAGCTGTTATAGCACAAACTGTTTTGCAAGCTGTTATAGCACAAACTGTTTTGTACCAACTTGTACTGGTAGACCGTTGCTTAAGACTCATAAACACCCTTAGTTTGGCTGCTCCTACAGCGCTATGTACGTAGTTATATATAGCAATTAAGTAGTATTTTATTGGTTCTTCAATAGCCAATCAAAGTGTATAGTCATAGTAAACTAGCATCTTAAACGTGAGTGCTTAACGTAGCATCTGTGAGATCTGTAAGGCCAATAAATAAAATTGAATTTTAGCTGCATTCTTTTCATGTGATTCTGTTTATCTCATCCAGATTCCTGAGTGTTGGCTGGTCAATCATTTTATGTGGGGATTAATTTTTCTCGACCCTCGGACATTAAACTACCCAGGGGTGCATGAGCTATCACAGTAGTATTTCTATCACTTTGTTTTTGCACTTTTATGTATTGAATTTTCCGCATCTAATGTGATATTAAAACATCACAGGTAAAATGCGACCAGTACTGGCCGACGAGGGGCACGGAGACGTACGGCCTGATCCAGGTGACGCTGCTGGACACTGTGGAGCTGGCCACGTACTGCGTCCGCACATTTGCGCTTTACAAGGTATCGAACGGAATGCAAGAGACGCTCTGTGCTGCTTTCCTGAGTCTTGTTTGGATCCATCTCTGCGTGGCGCTAGACTCGGGATAGCTTTCCGGCGCATGTTTGAGTGACGGGCGTTGTTAGTTGGTGATTGGCGTCAGTAATTGGTATTCACAGTATTGGTCTTTGCCTGGCCTTCTGAAATTGAAAGGCACCCACCCCCTGATTTATCAGGGCTTCTAGATCCAAATGCAGCCCCCTTGGTTTGTTTCTCCTCTCCGTAACCTTATCCCCCTTCGTCTCTTCCACGTCATCCTCGAGCAGAACGGCTCCAGCGAAAAGCGGGAGGTCAGACAGTTCCAGTTCACAGCCTGGCCGGACCACGGGGTCCCCGAGCACCCCACCCCTTTCCTGGCCTTCCTGCGGAGGGTAAAGGCCTGTAACCCCCCCGATGCTGGGCCTATGGTCGTGCACTGCAGGTGAGTAACATGTGTCTCCCTGGCCCTCGGTTCGGATCAGAAACACAGCCCTGGTGGCAGTGTGGATCTCGGTGGCGCAGAATTAAAGCTGGTTATGATGTGCACGGGGTACTGTAAAGTAGGGGAGCATCAAGACGACTCCCTGACACATGGGGGCCCTAAAATATTTGGAATGTAACTGGATTGGTCTGGGTTTGGGGCCCAATTTAATATGCTTTCATGGGACCCAAAATCTTTAGGGGCGCCCCTAATGATGTGTTACGTAAAACTGCTGTGTGTGGAAAAGTGGTACCGAGCATTTTTGGTTTATGACAAGTGAGGAACACCTGGATAAATAATTAGTGCCCTCCGCGGATTGGTTGTTCTCCCAGGATCCTCCCGTCTCCTCGACCATGCTGCACATCAACCATGTTGACTCTCATTTCCCTCTGGATGGGCTCCTGTTTCCAACCTGGGGGGGGTGGGTGTGGTTTCTGCAATAAATAAAGGAGTGACTAAAAGTGGCGAATAGCGAGGATTCCCGGAGGGCCAGGGAGACGACATACCAAACGCTACCTGCCACGAGCTAGGGGTAAATCCACAGAGGGGGATAAGCGAAAGAGTATGCAGGCCCGTTTAATTACAGCTACCCGGCCGGGCTTTTATTATTGCGTTTATGATGCAGCCAAAACAGCAAAATTAACACCGCTCTGCAAACGAGTAAGGTAAGGGAAGATAAACGTCTGGGAATCATAGCGTAAAAAAAAAAACACACACAATCCCTTCACCCGCGGCCCCCTGAAGCCGCCGTTTCCGAAACTCGTCCTCCCTCTTGCTGTTCTTCCAGAAAGTGTTGCGTTTCTTTTTAGATGGAAAAAGAAGGTTTAGACACACATGCAAATACTCGAGCTATTACTGCCAAGAACGAACACATTAAGGACGCTTTTGTCATGTCTGACTGCATATGTCGAGATTAAGCAGCCGACTGAGGATTTTGATGCACCTTGGCTATGGCGGGCATAAATGAGGGGTGACAACGTATACACGGTCTTGCCAAACACGCTGTACTAAAGGCGAGGATGGCCTGGTGCACGGGGGAGTCTAAACAAGGTGGGAGAGTGAACGAAAAGAAATACGACAGTGATACTATAACATATGGAAGACGATAGCCGAATGAAATCGGGCAAATAATTCAAGCGCAGAATCTGTGTGTGAGCCAGCAATTTTTCTGGTGGAGGGTGGTAAATGAACAGTCATTGAATATTAAATAGAGTAGATGAGTGGTTGATGGTCAGTTTATGGATCCAATGTCTAAAACACCTTACGGTGATTAGAGACAGTGCGAGATGAGCGTGCGAGACAGTGCAGATGTGCCAACCAGACAACTAAAGCCAACCGGATGAAGTATTGGAGTTTCCTCCAGCTTGGCTGTGCCTACCACAATCCAAAGACACTCTGCTTTGACAAGCACATCAACGTGTGGCACATGTAGTGCTTATTTGTGAGCAGCCAATAGACGGCTAGCTTAGCCAATGGAAATGCGAAGATCTACCGAGTGACCGCACAGAACAACCAGCCTCTTTAAAAACTAAAATAGGGGTGAGAAGCAGGATAGGTGTGTACGGAGGAGGAAATGGAGACCGTGATTATGACCAGAGAGAGGCATGAGATGTGGCACGAGAGTGCAGACAAACCTCAGATGCCGCACGCCGCATGCATGTGGAGAGTTAGCCAACATTGTCCCCAAATGCATTTCCTCATTCTGCAGCACAGCCCTAATTTCACCGGCCTGAAAATGGCGGTATTGATCTGTTCATCATGTGAAGCTAATCGTGCTTTGGTGTGACGGCTAGAAGGGCCATGTTTTGACAGGGGTCACCACTCAGATAATTATTGTGGGTTACCAATAGGCAGGAGGAGCCATATTGGCAAGAGAGCCTTGCGTTGGCCGGTTACATTTACTAAACCCCTCTTCCTTCAGTGACCGCTAGCCTTCTACAGCTCAGGCATGAAAAGATATACTTTGCAGAACCACTGGAAGATTCAACAGTTTACCCGCTAATTTAGAGGTCTTTGCTAATTAATTATTATTAATAATATAATTATTTTCATTAAGAATCATGTCAGAGGAAGTGTATGTTCTAACTTGAATACTTTGCTTCAGAAACCACTGTTGAGATTTACGATTTTTTTTAGAAGCTGTACCCAGTTGCCAAAATCCTGCTAGCACTTGCAGTTGTAATTTTAGTTGGAAATGGGAAATTAGGGAAGAAAAATCTTCAAACATGAGAGCTATCCAAAACTAAGTAGTAACATAAAAGAAAGTTCATGGAATAAAATCACATCGCATTAATTTCTTCCCTCCCTGTCTGCCCTATTTGTCTGTCAGCGCTGACAGCCAGTTAGATGGACAGAGCGACAGGTAGATGTTATATTTCGGGATGGCTGCATATATCCACTGATATTTTGCAGTACATGCTGACGGGGATGTTGCATGAACAATTCTGCAAAAGTCTGCCCAATAAAACCACATCCGTTGCAAAAAAAAAAAAAAACGTTAACCCAGGTAAGCCAAAGAGCCACGGTGATATTTACAACCAGTCAGTCACGAGAGTGGTTGCCTGATCCATCTTGCATGCAGGTCTTTAAAGTGAAAACTTAGAGAAACAAAATAGAATAATTCATACTTGACTCCATTCCCCATCCCCGAGGGCAGAACGGTCTGTGAATTTCCTGAGCACTGGTAAAACCTCATCCCTGAAGAGTCGCGGACTGTTTTACTGTTTTTTCCCCAAACCTGGGTGATGGCATCCATAGTTCCTTAAACAGCCGAAGCTGCCCAGTTGTGATAAAATAGTGAGCTACTCAGAGTGATTTAATGACAGCAAGGCACAGTGTGCTTGGTGTTTTGCGACAACTTACTTTTTAATAAGTCATAGGTATGATCATATAGTTCCAAGGTGACTGTTCTTGGACGAGTTATTATATCAGATGAGCTTCAAATCAATCCAGCTACAAAACCTTTCCATTTCCTTACCTTCTCATAAAATGTGATCTATGGTCTATTATTTTTCAGTCTTTGGAAAAATTGCTGTTACATTTTACTCTAATAAATATTTAATTTTAAACATGAACGCTCATGTGGCTTTCAAGTACAAAAATTACGAAATTCATTTTCAGCTATTGTTAAATACACGTGCTGAGAGCCAGGCCGAGGCATAAGCGAACTAAGTGGCCGCTTGGGGACCCCCATTCCACCAGGGGGCCCCCAAGAGCGCTTGAAATGTCAAGATATATTGATTTAGGTGGGGGGGGTGCCCAAATCAAATTCTGCTTAGGGTGCTCGGGCCAGCCCTGCACGTGCTTGATAACGAGATATGATTGTTTACTTTGACTGTCAGACAGTGAAAAAAATGCCTGTTTCCGGTATAATGGCTTAGCCAGATTTAAAGCACAGACACAAAAAAGAACTTGGCAACCAGGTTTGATAATGTAAGTTAAAAACGATGACCTCTGAATGTAGAGAACACGGAAGAGAAATATTGCATAATCAAAGATAATAGGAGGGTGGATTTGTTATGTAATGCTGTGGATGGGACCCAAAAGTGAGCATGTGATCGGGTTCTCGTGTGTGGAAATGCAGAGGGACAGGGCATTAAGTGCTTGGAGTCGAGCCTGCATCACTGGAGGCCGTCGATTCACCTCTGACTGCCCAGCTGCCTGTTCCCTGCCCAGCAGAATGACTCTGCAGGAATGAGATCCAGACCATCTGCGGGTCGGCGCTCATTGGCGAGACCACGCGCTACAATGCTACAGATGGGCGGCTAGGAGGTCTCGGCGGGGCTCTCTGATCCCCCCCTGCCCCCCTTCTTTCTGAGGTGGATTATGTTGACATGGCTTTTCCATTGGCATCCAGAGCCCGGGAAGGAGTAAGTCGAAGGAGTGATGGAACTTGAAGATAAGCTGTGAGGTTTTCGTTGCCAGGCTCACTGAAGTGACATCAGATACCTGGCGTCCTCTTCATCAAAGCCCTCGTTTCTCGCTCTTCATATGGTCCCGCCTTTGAGGAATGCCTTTTATACGGTCCTGGCATGATTAATGCGATTGAAAAATCAGATGCAAAATGCAGGCGTGAAACATAAAACAAGCTAACGAAAAATTTTAGAAGCCCCTTAGAGGCCTGCATGTTTCTTGGAAATGACCTCCTTATGCGGGCTATCTATAAATGAAATCACAAACATTAGTATGGGGGGAGGGAGAAATAACGTTGTGTCTGTTATTCCTGTGAGGGTTTTGTCAGCTTAGAAAGATTTATCCTTAAAGTGTTACCCAGCCAAGTTCAATACTGCAAAGCCCTGAAGCACCAAAGATCTGAGAGCTACTTTTGGCCTCTCCTCCAGTCAGCCTCTCCATCTGTGACAGCTCCATCTCCTAATGTTACTTATCAAGAGAAATATTTTGTTTTTCAGTCCTGCTACACAATCTGACGAGGTTAGGTTATGCTAATGTTTACCTACAGAAATCAGGAAAACCTTAGAGGTGCAAATCGGGGAACACAAGACCATCTTTATCAGCCATTCAGCTGTTATTAATAATAAAGTGACTTGCTGGTGTTTCAGCATGATCTGAAACAGTTGAAATTTTAAGGTAAGATGCATAGACAGTACAATCAAAGTGAACGTCCCCTTATAGTCTGTCAGTTTCCTACCTTAGCGTATTTTGGCATATTAATAAGATTAGGAAATTCAGCACTCAAACATTGGCCGCTTAATGGCATGCGACAGAGAGCGACCTGCGTCTGTACTCTCATTTAAATATTGCGTTTGTCCATTGCGTCGTGGAACAGTCGTCCGATTCATCATGGAAAATAAAAGCCGACTTAATGAAATGAATCGCTCTCATTCAAGGCCATAGCCCCAGCCCAGGGAAAGTTGTGGATACATCTCAAGTTTGAAAAAAAAAAAGTACGAGCAGGCCGAATTCTTTCAGCGGTGTTTATGTCAGGAACTTGGGCTTGAATTGAAAACAGGACCATCCTGTTAAGGGACAACAAAGAAATAATGAAGAACCGCAGCCACAGTTAACTATGGAAAATTTGTTTACGCTCAACACACTGAAATATCCTAAATGATAGAAAGGTCTTACAATTAACTTGAGCGGCAGTGTGGTGCCGGTGAAGCATGTATCGCTAATGGCGCTAAATGGAATTAGCTGCTCCCTTACAAGTTTTAGAATTCAGTTTATGGATGGGTGTGTTGAGAAGGTCTCAGAGCTTTCAGAGCTTCACAGGAAGCCATGTGACTTGCATGCCGTCTCCGCCAGGGAGCCGTTGAGCAGGAAAGCTAAGACCCTTCATTTCAAATCATGCTCAAGGTTAAACCTTCAGCTTCACTGTGCTGCGAGCAGACTCGTGAGTTCTGTGCACTCACTTGCAGCTGCATCTCCCATGCAGTAACCTACTGGGGCTTTATGTGGGCAGTGAACATGAACAGCTGCATATTCTCCTCACTCACTCCCTTCTACATCTCCAGTGCA
>JAODKN010000050.1:2843919-2857040 GCA_026774425.1 Petrocephalus zakoni | reverse complement strand
TGCATATTCTCCTCAGTCAATCCAGCTACATCTCCTGTGGAGTAGCATACCTGGCCATTATGTGGGCAGTGGATATCAGCATGTAAGGGCTGGTGTGTCTGTTGGCACGTTCTACCCATCACATGTGGGTTTCCTCTTGCAGTTCAAAAGCATGCAGTTAGATTTATTAGCATCTCTTAATTATCCTTAATGTGATTATCTGTGTGTCCTGCAATAGACCAGCATCCTGTCTAGGGTATCGCCTGCCCTGTGCCCTTTGCTGGCTTGGATGAGTTTCTGACTCACCTTATACTGAATAAGTTCTTCTGGATTATCATGCAATGGGAAGTCATCACCAGAGCAGGAGCAGATGGATTTTGGCTAAAATGGAGTGGCAAAAATGTTATAATCTGTAAATATTTTGTATAATATCCTGGATTTCATAAAATAATGTTTCTGCCTCACATTTGGGCAAAGGAGTATATGTGATATGAAAATCATCCAGAAACATAATTACACGTGCACAAACTAGTGTTATTAGTATTGAGGTCCAGAATTGCTGCATGTCTATAGCAGGGGGACGTGTATATTTTAGGCTTAAGATAATAACGTCCCCCCGTCAAATCTATGGACAAACGTATTATTGATGGCTGAAAAAGTGATTCAGCTACTGTACGCATATCCATGTAAACCAGTTTGTATAATTTATTTGGTGTCCTGTGATTTCTTTACTGTATGTGTTAGCATAGGAAATCATGTATCACGATGTTTTAGTAGAAATGGAATATGTCTGAATGCTTACAAAGACATAGTTGTCTGCAGTATTTGATAATTGTAAGGAGTAAGTTGCTACAATTAAGTTATAATTAGAATAAAAAGCATTACATTAGAATAAAAAGCATTACTTTTGCTGATGGTGGCACATTTGGAGTCAGAAATTAAGGTGGAGTCCGACGGTGTGCCTCACAGTGCCGGCGTGGGCAGGACAGGCTGCTTCATCGTCATCGACGCCATGCTGGAGAGGATAAAGCACGAGAAGACTGTGGACATCTATGGCCACGTGACTCTCATGAGAGCCCAGAGGAACTACATGGTGCAGACAGAGGACCAGTACGTCTTCATCCACGATGCTCTCCTGGAAGCCGTCGCCTGCGGCAACACGGAGGTGCCTGCCAGGAATCTGTACGCGTACATTCAAAAGCTGACGCAGATCGAGTCAGGCGAGAATGTCACCGGGATGGAGCACGAATTCAAGGTAGGGGACAGTTCAGCATCAACATTGCTCCTGCATACACACAGAAAATCACCATAATTAAAATCATCGGAAAAATATACAGATACGATTTCTGTATCACGCTAAAAATGCAATAAGGCCAGAGGGGAGTTTGAGTTTGCATTCACTGGAAAATTGAGGACAATTATACACTTTTCTTAAAGGCTTTTAGCATTCGCTTTTTCAAGCATACGCTTACCTTGGCTATTTACACAGTATGGGATGTTTCATTGAACAGTGTATCCGCCTAGCTGATAGCCACTTCCCTTTGTGCTGTGCTCATATTGATAAGGGATTGCACAGTCGCCCAGATTTCCAGTGTACACTACCCGTAATGTGAAAAAAGAAAAACAGGCCTGTGCCCATGCGGTCGACAGCATGTCTTCATGCCTAGCATGCTGCTGCATTTCCATAGCCTCCTGTTCGCTTTTTATATGCAAATAATCGGTTGGGCCGCTCGCTTTTTCTGTCTCACTTTTATGCAGGTATAATGCTGAATATACCATCCAGATAAATGAAATACATTTATGTTCAGCTACTAATCTGTATCCACTTTATGCAATTGCGTGTTTTTCTTGATGACTAGCACTAATGTGGCATATATACTATAAAACTATATATATAGTTTTGCCTTTCGTTCACAGAATTTGCTAAACAAATGTGACTTCACGTCACGGCTGCTGTGCTTGACTGCTTATCTGCCGGGACGGTTTACTTGGGGTATTTCCTACGTTACAAAGAAAGGGGGTGCGGTGCAGGTGGGTGCTGCCTAACGGGTGCGACGCCGTCTTCCCTCCGCAGCGACTAGCTAACACTAAGGCCCACACCTCCCGCTTCATCAGTGCCAACCTCCCGTGCAACAAGTTCAAAAACCGCCTTGTAAATATCATGCCCTACGAGTCCACCAGAGTCTGTCTGCAGCCCATCCGGGGGGTGGAGGGGTCGGACTACATCAACGCCAGCTTCATCGACGGCTACAGGTGAGCCGTCGGCTAACTCCTTCGTTTTGGCGAGGAAAGCATGAAGCTCATTCACAGACTCAATGGATTAAAATTTCATTGATTAATAACAGCGAGGTATTTAGGTTATTAAATGAGACATTCTGGCTTCGCTAAAGTACTGCGGCATACGAGAGTTGCTAAATTAGTGTGGCTGATATGATAGGCAAGTTAACTTTGTTTATTCTACCCTTCACAGTTGCTTACACACTGCAAAATGCGACTGTCAGGAAAAACTGATGACGTACCCAGAGTTTTACTAAATAAACCTTACCCGGGCCATCTGTTGAGTAGTGTTGTTGTGCTGGGGATTTCCTCTTAGGGAGATTGAGTTTTCTTTGAGTTATTACGCTATTCCAAACATCAATAATAATAATTTACAGCAGAAAATATGAAGTTGTTCTTTCATTCATTTACAGACTTTGATGCTGAGCTGTCAGTTGCATGACAGTAGCGTCAGAAATGTGCCCAGCAGCTCATGATGCTCTTGCAGTGAATGGGTTATAGATACGACAGTGTTCATTTGCTTTGGCGGAGTCCTTCAGTGCTTTGATTAATGTGGAATTAATGACTTAAATATGCTGGCTTTGATAGACTCATTTTTTACAGCCGGGACTGAATTAAATCATCTTGGCAAGACTTGTCCTTCCAGTTGGCTGAAATCAGGAATTCCGATGCTGGAAAGCTATTATTATTTATGTGTTGGTCTCTTTGCAGGCAACAGAAGGCCTATATTGCCACCCAAGGGCCCCTAGCAGAGACCACGGAGGACTTCTGGAGGATGCTCTGGGAGCACAACTCCACCATTGTGGTCATGCTTACAAAGCTCCGCGAGATGGGAAGGGTGGGTCCTTCAGGGAAAAATACAGTGTTGGCTGGTTTGGGAGATCTAGTGCATGGTGTGCTTGAGCCATAACCAAACCCAGAATGCCACACATGTATACATTGTGTACACATAGCATATTATTGTAAATGCTATTTTTTCTGCATCAAACTTGGGAGCTTAATGTCAGTGTAATAATGCCCTTTAAAATAATGCCCTTTCTTGCTCTCACAGGAAAAATGCCACCAGTACTGGCCAGCAGAGAGGTCCGCTCGGTACCAGTACTTTGTGGTGGACCCCATGGCTGAGTATAACATGCCCCAGTACATTTTGAGGGAGTTCAAAGTGACAGATGCTAGAGTACGTAAAGTCATCATGAGTCATGACTCTTCTTTATGTTTTAGGTTTTAGCTTGTGTGATGTCATGATGTCATTGAGTGATGCGACTCATTGGGGTGGGGTTTATACTTATGACATCATCTACTGTTATGCTGCTTTCATGCTGTTTATAGGAGCACTGTAATTGCGTAGCGCTCTGTCGTAATTTTAATATAGCATATATTCATTTGAGGTAAATGGTGCCTCCCAAGACATTATATTGTACATGTACAGTCAGGGAAAAAATTATTTGAACCCCTGCTGATTTTGTAAGTTTGCCCACTAACAAGTTTATCTGAACAGTGAGAGACAGAACAATAACAAAAAAATCTTGAAAAATGAATTTAAAAAAGTTATTAATTAATTCGCATTTTCATGAATGAAATAAGTATTTGATCCCTTTGCCAAACATGCTTTAGTACTTGGTGGCAAAACCTTTGTTGGCAATCACAAAGGTCAGACATGTCTTGTAGTTCGCCACAAGTTTTGCACACATCTCAGGGGGGATTTTGTCCCACTCCTCTTTACAGATTGTCTCCAAGTCATTAATGTTTCGTTGGCAACTCGAACCTTCAGCTCGCTTCACAGATTTTCTATGGGATTAAGGTCTGGAGACTGACTAGGGCACTCCAAGACCTTAATATGCTTCTTCTTGAGCCAATCCTTTGTTACCTTGGCCGTGTGTTTTGGATCATTGGCTGAGGTTCTCACCCAAGATTTGACGGTACATGGCCCCATCCATCTTCTCTTTGATGTGGTGCAGTTGTCCTGTCCCCTTGGCAGAAAAATACCCCCAAAGCATAATGTTTCCACCTCCATGTTTGACGGATGTTCTTGGAGTGATAGGCAGCATTCCTCCTCTTCCAAACACGGCGAGTTGAGTTGATGCCAAAGAGCTTGATTTTGGTCTCATCTGACCACAACACTTTCACCCAGTCCTCCTCTGAATCATTTAGATATTCATTGGCAAACTTCAAACAGGCTTGTACATGTGCTTTCTTGAGCGGAGGACCTTGCAGGCACTGCAGGATTTCAGTCCTTCACGGCGTAGTGTGTTACCAACTGTTTTCATGGTGACTATGGTCCCAGCTGCCTTGAGATCATTGACAAGTTCCTCCCGAGTAGTTCTAGGCTGGTACCACACCATTGTCATTATCATTGAAACTCCATGAGGTGAGATCTTGTGTGGAGCTCCAGACCGAGGGAGATTGGCAGTTATTTTATGGTTCTTCCATTTGCAAATAATCGCACCAACTGTTGTCACCTTCTCACCCAGCTGGTTGGCAATGGTCCTATTGCAGCCTTGTGTAGGTCCACAATCTTGTCCCTGACATCCTGGGAAAGCTCTTTGGTCTTGGCCTTGGTGCAGAGTTTGGAATCTGGATAGATTGATTGCTTCTGTGGATAGGTGTCTTTTATACAGGTAACAAGTTGAGACGGCTCCCAATGTCAGCTCGTTACCTGTATAAAATACACCTGGGAGCCAGAAATCTTGCTGATTGATAGGGGATCAAATACTTATTTCATTCATAAAGATGCTAAATTTATAACTTTTTTTAAATGCATTTTTTTGGATTTTTTATTATTGTTCTGTCTCTCACTGTTCAAATAAACGTATCATTGAAATTATAGACTGATCATTTCCTTGTTAGTGGCCAAACTTACAAAATCAGCAGGGGTTCAAATAATTTTTCCCTGACTGTAATTGTTGCACCTGCTTGAAGCACACATTATTTTGTCATCAGTTTGGCATGCTGATGAAATCGTTGTGAATGAATATGTACACCAAGGCAGAGGATTGGCTGTATATACAAGTCACTGTCACATATCTTTCCTAAAGACGGCTTGACAAAGGTCCTTAATCATCTTAAAAATGTTCCGATTTTCAAACTAGTTGACGGCTCCCTACCACAGCGCCCTTTCTCTTCAGCAAACCTAACTGGCAGCTGCTGCATGCTGGAAATGTTGATATGCTGCTTTTGATGGCTAAAGGGCTTGACTGCGGATCAAATGCACCAAGTTCTAAGCTCTGGAAGCTTTTCTTTTATCAAAGGCTTATGATGATAAATAGTGCAGGCTTGACTTTTGTAGTGCATATTACAAAACAGCTCAGTGGCACTTCCTGTCTTATCACGGATACATAATATCATGTCGGTAATGTACACTCCCAAAGCTACCTTGTCAAACACTTACATCAGCTGACTGTTACTTCACAAATTACACAATAAACACACTTTGATAGACTGACAGACGACTCTCGTTAAAAACGGCTTCATCCAGATAAAGTGCTCTTCCTTCCCTCAAACAGAATTCTTGAATACACAGTTCACCGAACACAATAAGACAAGTCGGTTTTATCAGCACTGTATTTAACTGGAAAATCGGGTATTTCATTGTCGCTGTCTAGTTGTCAGTTCTCGATTCCAAACAACACGTCAAGAGATGCTTTGTTTTTAACTTAAGAATATGACGGGTGATACTGTACCTTATATAATTCTGTACTCCAGGATGGACAGTCACGAACAGTGCGGCAGTTTCAGTTTACGGACTGGCCGGAACAAGGTGTGCCAAAATCAGGAGAAGGTTTCATTGACTTCATCGGTCAAGTACATAAAACAAAAGAACAGTTTGGTCAGGATGGGCCAATCTCGGTCCACTGTAGGTAAGCAACAGCCCTCTAGGTTTAACCTGCTGAATCATTAAAACGGAAGTATGTGCTTTCGCAGAAATAGTGCTGGGGAACCCTTGTGTGCTGGCGGAATCCCCCTAATATTATATTAACATACTTTAATTACCCTCAAGTTGAATTCAACTCTCAATCTATGTCTCCTAGATCTACACTGCACTTTTTTTCCAGTTAGGGTTTCTGTCTGCTGCAGTATAGTTAATGACCGATTAAATTTATATGAGTGATCTTCCCATTTACTGTCGAAAATAAAATTGATTTCTTCCATCCTGGTTAACATTAATGTACAGTAGACTCTCCTCCGAAATGTGTATCACGCTTCAGACAGAAGACTGTTATTGCGCCATGAACCAGTTATCCAGTGTTTCTTAATTCTCAGCCATTGCATTTTAGCCCTCTGATGTTGCCTTATGCAAAATGTCACCATTAAAATGATTCCCTTTCAGTGAGCCATGTGAGAACTTAATTACTGTTGTTCCGCTCTTCTACAGCGCTGGTGTGGGGAGAACTGGTGTTTTCATCACCCTGAGCATTGTTCTGGAGCGGATGAGATATGAAGGAGTGGTGGACATCTTCCAAACGGTCAAAATGCTAAGGACACAAAGGCCAGCCATGGTACAGACAGAGGTAGGCTAGCCAAGCAGTGCCGTGGGCGGTGCTCTGGGGTCAGGGGTCATGGGGCGGAACTCTGGGGTCAAGGAGCGGTGCTCTGTGGTCAGGGGTCATGGGGCGGAGCTCTGGAAAAACATGGTGCTGATTAGCCAGCATCAACCCACAAAAGATCTGGTGATACAATTTGAGATATACTCTGGGATCAAGGCCTCAAGAAACTCCAAATACCTCATTCATCAACGGCAAAAAAATCAGAGCAAAATAAAACCCTCCACCAGGACTGTTCGCACACAACCCCTTCGAGAACATCTCAGGTCCTCCCAGCCATAATAGGGACGAAAGCCAGACATGGGTTAGCCGAGCTTCTGCTCCTACGAGCATCGTTATTATGATCAATATCTGTTGTAATGTAACTTTCCCTCGTCTTGTTTTTTGGCCACACTCCATAATCGGAAATCTCCTAGGTAATCACTGTCTTCTGTGCAAATCTCTTTACTTTTTTTTGACAGTCCGGTTTTTTTATTAGAGTGGATTTTTGGCACTTGGGGTTCTACCTCAGCCAATTCTGAGAGGTCCAGCTTCTCTTTTTTATACCTTATACTCTGCTTTGCTTTACTGATAGACATGCATGGCATGCGATTTTAAAGGACCCATCTTTATCTTTAGAGTATAATAGATAATAAACTGGGCCTTCGGGAACTAACCTCAATAGTACATGCACTTTACATTAAATGTAAGAATCCCATTGATTGGATGGGCAAACAGAACCACACACATGGCATTAAGCAGGGAAACGTCATTACAGCAGCGTGGGACAGGTACAGGTTAAACATAATACAAATGCAAGACAGACACACCAGATCAGGAACTAATCAGTCACATGACTTTTCCATGTTATGGCCACACCCATTTCTACACTGTTACATCATACATTATTGCATTTTTTCGCCCATTCTTACTAAGGCTTCTAATTAGGCTTATGAGCACTACCTTACCTCGAAGTTCTGCACCTTCTTCACTTTCACGCTGTATTAACAAACTTAAAAGCTGATTTTTTTGCAAGACAGTGTAATGGGAATCCAACCCTGAACCAATGCATGGCCGTTGCACATTGCTCAACGCTGTATTTCTGGCTTCTTCTTTTTCAGGATCAGTACCAGTTTTGCTACAGAGCTGGACTGGAATACCTTGGAAGTTTTGATCACTATGCAACATAATATTTCCACCCATAGTGAGAAAAAAAAACAGCAGGCCCATCAAGACACGGAGAGCCTCTTCTGAGCCATAACTACTTGCTTTGAGAAGTATTTCTTAATGCCAAGCTAAGCATCTGATGTGAAAAATGAACGAAAATAAATAAAGATGTTCTAGGCGGACCAAGAACTGACTCATTTGATAAATCACCCTGGTTTTTAACAGCAGAGGACATGGAAGATTTTTCTTTTCTCATTCTTTCAGTTGCTTCAAGGATTCATCTTGGAATAAAACTGAAAGACAATAAGAACGGCACCAATGACTAGAGCATCAAAAGCACATACCACACGGGGAAATGTGAAAAGTCAACACAGATCCAGAAGGTCACCCCCCAAGTTGTATAGCTAAAATGACCGCTCCACCACCCAGCACATAGTTATATATTTGATTTCAGAAGGACACCATTTTTTGTGATGAAAGCAGGCACTGCAGAATAACACACAATTCCCATTTTATGGTTTATTGCTAACAATTTGGAAATCGGGAATATATAAAGACAAGCTAAAAACAAATAACAAAGATGTAGTTTTTTAGTATTTTATTATACAGCTGACCAGTGCTTTGTTTTTAACTCTGTAAAATTAATTTCTTTTTTTTTTTATTCAGGTTATCATTTAATAAAGATAAACTAAACACAACATTTACTTGGAAAACATAAGGTGTTTTTTTTTAATCTCTAGGACTGACAACTATTCTTAGGTGTCACAATCAGAGAAATGTTACAATTTTCATTTTTCCTTTTATGATGGTTATTATTGTTATTGTTATTTTATTTCTTCCCTGTTTACTTATCGCACACTTTTATGCAGTGCTTCTTGTTCACTACCAAATAGTAACTTGGTCACGGGGTTGTTATTTTATTTTATTTTATTTTTCTCAAAAAAATGCGAGTGCCCATAACAACCATGTGATTCACTTGGGCTTCGTGGAATCAACAGGGATGAGCAAAGTATGAAGTTGCTGCTAATGGTTATCTTAGTTCTTCCATAATGAGACGATATACGAAATTTGCCAAATCAGTTTATGACCCCATATATATAAGGATATATTAAGAAATATATAATGACAATACAAATATACAAATGTATGTCATGGGAGATCAAGAGAGATAAAAAAATATTTATATTTTCTGATAGCTTCCACAATGAGATTTCTGTATTTTGGGGGAAATTAAGAGATATATCACTGGAATGCACATCAGTAGGACAAAACATATTCTGATACAGTGTATCTTTTCTTGTGCAATAAATAGGTGTATTATATATATATAGGATAAATGTGGTTATTTTGTTAGTCATTCTACATTCATTCCCGAAAGGGCGCAGAAACTGACCTCGGGGTGTCTGTCGCAAGGTGTGCGTTGATGCGTTCTTGCCTCATCGACCGGTCTGTGTTTTGTGCAGAGGACCACATTTGCCTTGTCAAAAAGCCAGTCTAGATGCCATCCTACAAAGTCAAAGGAACAGGAACTAAGAAACCACTTACCAATGTTCAAATATATTTAACTATCAAATTAATGTTTTGATTTTACATTTAGAGTGCCTTATATTAAATGCCTGTTTTTATAAATTCCTTTACACTTTTATGTATTATATGTATATTTAATTTTACCTAAAGTATTCTTTTTTATATGTTATTTGAAATTATATATGCAAGTAAGTCTATTGTAGTACTCCTATGTAGACCTTTGCCTTTCCTTTGGCTGAGCGAATTGGTTTGAATACCCCTGTAATGTTCACAGAACTCCGCCGCAGAGATGCTCTAGAGCATTGGATGACTTTCAAAGAAACGTGTAGGTCTATCAGCCTGAATCCCAGTTAAGTTGAGGTTAAAGTTTTTTGTTGCTGTTGTTGTTATGATTCAGTACCATCCTGAACATCTGTTCACAGTTATGAGATGAATTAATAGCATTTCAGGCGAACGCGTGCGATGACGTTACGTGTGAATGTCAGTATAAGCGCTATAATACGATGATAATGAATTAACGTTTACAGTGCCGATAAGTGAAATACACTTTCCTGGCTGCTGAAACCACGGGTCAGAACAGTAAATTCTTTTAGTGAGAAGTATACTTAAAAATAATTGTAACAAACTCTGGACGTGATATTTAAATATCATTTCAAGTCGGGAGAATGTTCGAGCATTAGAAGCCCTGACAATCAGATGCGCTCAAAGAAGTCGTATCTGCCGCCGTAGCGCTGAGCCTTCGTGTCGAAATCCGTGTGCATTTTATTCCCTTTTTAGGGGCTTTTTTGGATGTGCATTCCAGTTACTTTCTTTCCCTTGTCATTTTCAGTAGCTAAACCATTTTCTGGCAGCCACCTGGTCAACCAGATTCTTATTTTATTTTTATTTTTTTCATTTGTCTCTATTCCTCATCATACCTGTAACGATTGAGGTGCTCTTGCCTAGCATCGTCTCGCTGTAGAAACCATTTCTGTTCATAGCCTGTTCCCTTTGGGAGGCAGGACTCTGCTCCTACCTCTCTTCCATCGTCATCGCTGCCTTTTCGATATGCATGATAACGCATCGCAGCCCCATCGGACGATTCGCACTTTCTATATCTTTGTACTATGCACTGCCCTATTGATTCTAAACCCAATTATGTTACTTGAACCCATCTGTAAGGAGTTTAAAAAAAGTCTCACTTGATGTGTCTGTAAATAACACCGAAAAAAATATTTAAAAAGTCAAAAAAAGAATTTGTGGACAAGACAGCATCCATCCTGATGGCAAGATACTCCAGCACACAGAAGTCCTGTCATAATGTCTTTGCACATGGCTTTATCGGTCACGCTTGGAGTGCCATCACGAAATAAACGTCATGTCCTCCGCTCTCTAACTCATCTGGATGCATAGGCTGGAACTTAATGAAACTGTACAAAAAAAACCAATAAAAAGCAACAAAAAAAGATGGCTTGTTAAAAGAATCAATTACCTCTTAATAGTATTATATGTAAATGTCTTTTTCAGGATGAAAGGAGTGCTTTTTATTTTCATACTTAGGTTACATTGATGGTGAAAGAAGTCTGTATGAAAATTCAGTTCTTTGCTGACACAAGTTCCATTTGTTATAAATGAATTCTAATAAAAAAAATCTCAGTGTTATGCACCATAGTTTCACTTATTTTTTTCTTGCGTATTGATCGTGAAAGACCAACATGGCTGAAGTCGGATAGAAAACCCGTAGCCGAAAGAAAATTGGAGTTTTATTGAGTTTTATTTTCCCTGTGTGATGCCTTGACTGCATGAGTCCAATATTATCCTTATATCTTTGTCTCATTTCTTTATAGGTGGTATACATTCTCATTTATTTTAGGCAGGAATTTGTGTTGGAAATAAAATACTCAATACCTGCAATGCTATTTATACTGTTCATATTAGTCTTGAATTTATAAGCTATACAGTAGCAAGATTCCACTGTCCTTTCCTCTCATTTTGAGAACAGGAAAGTGAGACATTGATCTATATTCATTATTATTTTGGCTCTCTCAACAATTTGTCTCAATTCCCATGATCCATTTGGGAGGCCAACGTTAACAATGTAGCAATCAATGTGACCCGTCACTGTTCAAAATTATGTTTTTTTTGCCAAATTTACATTACCGCAGCACAGAGTCTTTAAGGGAATGGTATGTAGCTCATTGGGTTAAGCCTCTGTGCCTGCAATCATAAGGTCATCGGTCCGAGTCCTGAGAGAACAGTCACGTTTTTGTTGGGCCCCAGCGAAGAAGATCAAGGAAGGATATGCAAAATGAAACATTTCAATGTAACTATACATATAGTCGCCCCTTGCCACTTCGTGCTTCAACTTTCGTGGCTTCACTCTATCGCGGCTTTTTCAAATACAGTACTGTGTTCATTAAAGTATATACAGTACTGTGCTCATTAAAGTATATACAGTACTGTATATTCATTAAAAAGTTGATTGAGACAGGGCCCGCTCGGTTGTCTGGGTCAATTATACCCTCTTCCTATCCTGGCCACTGACCGGCTCACACAAGTTCATTTCTCTCATACACGCTTCTACATCGCTACTCATCGGAAGCATCTTTGTTTGCAATTTCTGAGAATTTTTATCTAAGCCCCACATGCTCTTCTTATTATCATAGATTAGTGGTTCTGTGTAAGAACTCTGTGTGTGATTAAATGTACAATAATAATAATAATATGATATTTGTAATGTCTAATGTGTCTTATTTTCTCTTAATATATTGGGTAATATGAGTGTAATGGTGACTAAAGGGTGTTGTTTCATGTCTAGAGGGCTCTAATAATGTTAAAAAATGTATTTAGAAGGTACAGAATAAACAGGTTTTCTATGCTATAACTATGAAAAAAATTGATTTATATATAAAATTAACTTTTCCCGGTAGTCTGGAATGGATTAAACACGATAAATGAGGGACAATTGTACTTGAGAAAATAGCAAATGAAGTATTGCTTCATTTCATGCTTGCATCAATGATTTCTGTACAAGAGACCACCAAAACATTTATTGATTTCCAAAGCATGAGGGGGGGGGGGGAATGCAGAGATAGTTCCACAATGATCAACAGCACCAGCCTTATTGGACACGAGCATAAACGCTAAAACTAGCTGTGGCCCTTGATTGACGTGCAGTCTTACGCAACACAAGGCTATAGACTTGAGTGTCAATAACCGTAAGCATTCATTAATTTGAGGACAATTGACCACAGCTCCTGGGATGGATGGTCATTCCTCACTGCTGGAATCTTTCCCATGATCTGTTCTGTGATGCATATTAGAAGTGATGTATCATAATTTTGGTCTCTGTAGCTCCTGCAGGGACCTAAGCAAGGTTCTAGGAAGAGTTTCTCGAGCGACAGGTGGCACTTTTAAGCATGTGTCTTACATATATGTTGAGTCCAGGTTAAAAATACGTGAACCATGATCATGGTGGAGAATTCATCAGGGTATGGAAGCGGCTTGCTATCAGGGATACACTGGATTTTTCCAAAGTCTCTTCTAAGTCTCATGCTGGTGAAACAGGGTACAGGTACGACAACAGGCTCCAGAGAAGGTCTCCTGAGAAGGCCAGTCAGTGTTGATGGAACCGAACTGCTCAAAACATCTGGTAAATGTGGCTCCATGACA
>JAODKN010000050.1:2788424-2805183 GCA_026774425.1 Petrocephalus zakoni | reverse complement strand
TACTGCCCCCCCCCCCCACCCTTCACCAGAGCATGGTGGTGATATTTAAACATGCATGTGTGTGTGTAAGTGTGGACGGAGTAGCTGGCCCTTTAAGGGAATGTACTGAACTTATTCATAGACCAACTTTGCATGTTCTTTTCAGGTGTTACAATACCCCTGCCAAAGAGTCGTGTTTCTTCATATTACAATGTGGGAAATTCATGTATTTTTAATCATATCGTATTGCCAGTATGTTGTTACACTGTTTTTACATGTTCCGCGCCTTCAGCTGGGAGTTCTGTGCTCTCCACACTCGGTGACCTTCGATGTGGGCTGAACATCTTCCCTTTATAAGGGTCCCGCAAGGGCCGAGACACAGACACAGAGCGAGATACTTTTCACAGATACAAAAGCTCTTGTCTTTCCACTTTCCCCATTTTGTGCTTCTGCAGTTTTATTTGTTATACATAAAAATGAATCACTAAGGAACATCTCCAGAACTTTTCAGCAAAATCCAGCAACAGCTCTGGCCTACAAACATGTTTCCTGTTAAAAAAGAAAAAAAAAACTTTACTTTACTTGAGGGGGCATAAGTTACTTAGTCATTCAGTTACTACTCAAGTATAAATATATTATTATTATTATTATATGCACATTATATTATAGTAACTGCACAAAATGCGTGAAGCGTCATGACTGATTTATGATGAACGAACATGAGATCAGTATGTAACTAACACTTAGTTGCTGGTTAATGAATGCGCTAAGTAAGCGTGCACTACTGTATTGTGTCCTGTCACAAAGTGTTACAGAAACCTTTTGCTGCTAACCCTTATTTACGGACATTTGATCTTTCAAAATAATAGTGAGTGAGTGTGCCTCCGTGTCAGCTCCGAGTCCTGAAAGGAAGACACCCCAAGAAGTGAATAGCTTTTGTGTTTGTTTAGTCTGTTTTCACCATATAGGTCTGCATTACTAACCCCCTCCCCGGATTAAACTACCTCCCCCATTAACAAAAAGGCTCATATCAGCTCACCCCAAAATCCTTCATGCTGATAAATATTCTTTTCACAATCTAGCCATCAGTAAAAGTAGTTGGCAGAGCCATCAACAGAGCCCCCCTTCCTCCCCCAAAGAGAAACCATAACCCAACCCAATAATCCCCTTAAATGGACAGACCTATCCTGCGGACACCACTAGTTACACCAGGTACAACCAGTGCTGTTATCATAAAGCCGAATCTGCGTCTCCAGTTTCCCTCACAGTTGATACTGATCTTAAATACTTTCAAATATTTTTTGGATAAATGTGCACCAGCCCAGTCTTCTGAATTTTAACTCCAACTTTTGGTTCAAATTTTTATAGCTAATATCATGTCATACAGTGCCTGTAGTTAGTAACTTTACAGTTCATATCTGCAGGTTCCATTACACCAAGCCATCCATCCATCTTCTGTAAGTACTTTCCCGGTGCAGAGTCGTGACGAGCCTGGAGCCTGTCCCAGGAAGAACAGGGTACAAGGTAGCAGACAGCCACCCTCGGCAGAAGTACATTTCCTAGTCCATATAAAATGTTAGTATGTCACTCTATATTGTTCAGTAATGGTGCAAATGTAGCATCACGGGACTCAGGGAGATAATACTTCATCGCTGATGAATATATGTATATTGATTGGTTGACAATAAAGATCTCATGAAGAATACCAGTCCATCATGGGGCAGATTGATTTATATGGCGATTTTCTCATATTCTGTCATAATAAGGTCACCACATCCTGAGCGTTAGAAACTCTGGATGGAAATAAACTGAAACGGACCTTATTGCACTTTTTTTACCCACTGCTGCTTATTCCCAGGCCTCCCGGTTCTCAGAAACACCCCGCATCTCCAAGCCGACGAAGGAAAAATGAATAATGAAATCACAGGAGAGCATGACAGGGTTATGTCAATACCGGATCCCTGTCTCCAACCTAATGGGCACAGGAAGCCACAGCAGGATGAATAGGGTTATGCGGTTTCTGGACGTGCACACAGCTGCAGCTCTTGGAAAGAATCCTTCAGTCGTTTAAATAAAAAAAAAATAATAATAAAATGAAGGTAAGAAATACAGAGATTTTAGCAGCAATGTGACAGAGACGGGAGGAAGGAAGGGGGACTTCATTTGGGGATGGACGTGTGGACAGGGAGAGGACACGTCGCTAACGAAACCGAAAAATGCTCTTCGGTCTGCGTGAAATTTTGCGGTTTCATACATCTTTCAAATGTCTTATTAATAAGATAAACTGCTCTGCAGGAGATTTTTTCTGATAGCTCAGATACTCATATTCACAAAGGCACTCTGATAAAATGTCCCACTCTCCAGTACATCATGTAATGCATGGCTGTGTCTTCCAGCAGGTCCATGCTGCGACAGGTAAATAAATCTCAAGGGGGCGAGAGGTGGCCTTTTGACCATGTGACTGCCTCATTCAAGACTAAATGGGCTTTGCTACACACCAGGTACCCATCAGATCCAGTGCTGCTGTGTGTATATGTGTATGGACTATAATACCAGGGTGTCTGGGACATCGTCCACGTAAAAACCAACCTTTCCCTTACCATTTTTGAATGAGAAAACACTCTACTTTGATTTATCAGCATGTTTTTTTTCTTATGAAACATTATCATTGACATGGTGTTTATCATGGCAACTACAGCCCTGAGTATATTACCCTTTATATCCGTATATAATGCACGCCTGTGTTCCTCGAAGGTTCTGTGAGGGCAATTTTTTGGATGACGTGAAGGAAATTAAGGTTTTGTGGTTTAGGGTGAATTTAAGGTTCTTGGTATTTTTATTTCATAACTTATACACGATTTTCAGTAGTAAAGGCTTCAGTGCCAATGTTAACATAGCTTGGCGTCAGTCTGTATAAAATGCTACTATAATGACCTACCGTCCCAAAACATCACTTACCAATAACTGAACATTACCCAGTACAGTATGTCAGCTCTGTGTAAGGGAGGGGAGGGTGACCGGTAATGCCGATTTGCGCTTCAACCGACTGATGGGCCGTATGTTCGAAAGAACCTGAAACTGACTCTCTCTGGCCCTGAAAATAGACCATTCAGGATGGCGACTGAGGCCGATAGTGAGCCTTTACACACAAGGAAACAGCAAGTGGATATAGAACAGCACATAGAGGACGCAGTCTGTGCGCTCCGAAAATAGCCAACAGCCCCAGCACGCCGTATCTCCCAAAGATCTCGCTTACATCCCTCCTGCCCGTATAATCGACACTTGACAAGTGGGTTTTTTGGTGCCTGCTTTGAGAAAGCTGTATTGTATTTAAAAAATGTATTTTAAAGAAATGCGGACCACATCACACCAGACCACAGAGCAGAAGTAGACCGTTTCAAAAAACAAGTCTGTAGATTAAAGCATATTCAAAAAGCCAGACCATTTCCTCTCTTTTGTATTATTGTGATTAAAAGCACGAAACAGCCTCTTTGTGGTTTGGCTGAAAATATGCATCTACATACTATCCTTCATCCTTTAATTATACAGCAAAACAAAATAAACATGTGTACTGATTAATACTCAGTGAGATGGAGTACATGTAATGCGAACAACTATAATGAGGTCTAATATCTGTTCAGTTGTGCTTTTTCTTTTGCTTGCACAATATTTGTAGAGGTAGATAGTACAAAATACATAATTGTAGTTAATAACCTTACTGGACCAGATGTGTCAGCAAATTAGTAAGAGACAGTGAAAAGTGGCATCATATTTCCGTTTATTTCGGATTCCCGAGTGAGCTCTGGCCTCTGAAAATGAATGCTACAAAATGCACACCATGCACCATGGTTTCTTAAATTACCCATCAATTACATGGTTAATGGATATTTATGCAATTCTGGGTGTATATGTGAGTAAGTGTGTGCATTTCGAATAACCGTCAGTTTTTCTCCAAGAACATATTGATCGAGCCATGTCGGAGATGTAAAAGTTAATGTATGGCCTATTGATTAAAATACAGGCTCTTACTTAACTCTTCAGCATCGCCGTTTGTTAGCACCCTGGGACTGCCTAACGCACCTCAGAGCTGATCCAGGGTCAGCTGAAATGTCAGTGTTCTCTCCGTTGTCAGATTTGGTCGTTCGATGTGCTCCCAGTGCTACGGACAGTGATTTAAGCAGCAAACACCTTTTTTTTTCTTTTTAACAGACATATATCCCACACGCCCTGTATGAGGCAGCCACAGACACAGCAGGTAAGTTTGAAACCTGAAATATGAACCAGCAGTGAGCCTTTGAACTCTACACAATATAATCCCTGCACATTTACCAAGGGACCTTCCAGAAGCCTGTCATTTTCCATCGAAGCAGCTCACTAATGTATTGTCAGCCGCCATATTCAAAAAGTTTGTCACGATAGTTAAATATCTATTGACATTTAAAATAATCGAGAATTGATTTAACTTAAAAAATATATATCCAAAAAGTAAAAAATAATCAGAATCGTTAATAGTCTTCATAATAACTAACTAGATTTTTTTTTAAACTTGACTTAATTGATTTTAATGCATATTGCACTTCTGCTTATTCTGTATGCAGTACATTATAAATAAAGCAAATATTACCCAGGTCTTTTCAGTACTACCTACAAACTTCTCCCATCATTGGGGGAAAGAATCTTTGAGGTATCGATTCGGCGCAGTGGAGCAGATTAAGGTTCGTTAAATGCATCTTAACACAATGCAACATATTAATTATTATTAATAATAATGATTATTATTATTATTATTATCATCATTATAGATGGAGACAATGGGGGTTTTCGTTTTCGAAAAGAGCTGGACTCTCTGAGGCTGCATGAAAGCGGAGGGCGGGGCAGCAGTCTGTCTGCAAAGCGGGGGATGTGGCTGGGGATGATGGAACATCTGCCAAGGTGCAAAAGCCTTCAGACGAACATCTGTCTCTGCTGCCCGCCGAGCGCTCTGCACGGACCCGGCAGCCCGTGGACTAGACCTGTGTGTTTTTCGTTTTTTTCCCCCTCGGGTGTTCTGCTGTGGCAATGTCCTGACCCGGTATTGATCGGGGGCCGAGATAAGCGGGTGCACATGGATCGGTGGGTAATGATGGAGGTATACTAATAGGGCGGAGAATGCAGAGCACAGGCACCCCTGGAAGGAAGGGTGTGAGTCCTTATCGCACAAAGCCAGGGTGCGCCGCCAGAGGAAGGGCAGCGGAGGCTCGCCGATATAAGCGTACCGCGCGTCCCAGACAGATTGCCTAATTGAAAATGCTATGGCGGTAGTCCAGAGGCAGTATTAAATGTGCAGGTCTCAGACCACCTGTTTGAAGCGGATTACAGAATCGCAACAGGCAGGGATCGCGGTCGGGGCTGCGGTGGGTGGGGGGGGCGTCTGGAAGCCAGGCACAGCGTGGCGAGATCACGCCCGCACCTGTGTACGCGGCCCCCGACTGAAAGGGTTAAAACCATGCACAGGCCCTGCTGTCACTTTGAATGGCTCATTTGCTGTGGGGGCTCTGGATTATTTTCAGGGGAGGGACACCGGGGGGCAACAGGGCATCTGAAGTGGAAAAATGAAGGGTGTTACATGGTTAATTGGATATTTATGTGATTCTGGGTGTATATGTGAGCATGCGTGTTAATTTAAAATAACTGCTTTTTTATTGACATAACTCTGAGCCAATGACAATGGGGGGCCATCTAGGTGACCTGTCCACTTTCAGGGGGGCTGTCCCCCACTGACTCCACCACACACACACATATTTAGTCAATCCTTGCAGCTGTTATAAAAAGCCAATTGCACAATTTCGGCTAGTGATTTTCGGCTAGCAATTATACACTGTCGGAATTAACCAATTAAACACGATTCCCAAAGAGGGTATTCACAATAACATTCAGCATCAGACGTACAAGACAGTGGGTCGGATCGTTTTACGTGTTGCTATCGGATTAAGTTTCTAAAGATGAGGAATCACAAGTAAACCCTAGATTACTCACCAAAGGGAGAGAAGAGCATAACAGGGAGGGTGAATTCTCACTAGTTAGTGTACTGTCGACAGCCAGGTCCCGCTGGGCTTCTCACACTTTTAATTAATGGTCTCACAGGAGGGCGCCCCTGCTATGGGAGTCTAAAAGCAAAGGTTCTTAATTTCCCAAACCTCCAAACCCCCTTGTCTGCAAATACAGCGGAAATCTTAATTATGTGACCCCGGGGGCACAAGAGAGTAGAGAACAAGCTGTCACTGTACCGAGTTAAACAAACCAGTCATATATGTCTGGAACCTTATATGAAGAAGCCAGCAAGTATAATATAAACGCAGTTTCTTTTTTCCAGCTTTGACAAATATTTAATGCAGTTCCATCTAGTTCTTTTAATTATAACGGATAGCTAATCTAGGGAATTTGAGCCACATCTAACTTTAGTTTCTCGTTTCTTTAATTGCCACGGCGGTCCAGATCCTCCTCCTCCTCAGCTCATAAACTCTGGCTTGAATTCCCCGGATGGGATGTTCCATTCTGTTTATTACGTCTGTCGTTTCCTGCTGGAGCACTTGTAGTATAGAATAGTTGTACTTTATCGATCCCCGTGGGGAAATAGAGTCGTTCTCACATATCCCATTTAGCTCTACATGAGAGAAACAGGCTCACATGTATATCCAGGTTCAGGGGTCAGACGGTGGGGCGACCGGTAACCAGCACCCCTGAAGCAATCGTGGTTAAGGGCCTCACTCAAGACCAGCAGTGATATGATTACTCTGGCAGCCGTGGGATTTGAATCCACATCTTTCCACACAGGAGCTGATCTATACACTAGTAAGGTCCGACTGTAGTTATAGGCAGCTGCCTAGGGGCCCAGAATTACCTGCATTGTTGAGATATGACTGAGAGTTTTCTTGGTAGGTGGGCTTCCCAATTAAAGCCTTGCCTAGGGCCCCTGAAAAGGTAGTTTCATCTGTTGTTCCTGTAATCAAGACTATATACAGAATATGAGTTAAATGTGTCTTCGGGAACAGAGTGGAGCAACTGGGATCTCTGAAAAGGACCTGGTGCCCTCAGCAGCTCTGTGCTGGTGGGTGGAGGACAGTGCGTGGGAGAAATGTCACGCTATCTGGCAATCTGGGTGCTCGGCTAGTTTGGGGAAAAGGCCATTCTTTGTGTGGGGTCTTTGTCGTGTTTCGCAAAATCTGATTCCTCACACAAATGGGACTTGCTCCCCCCCCACCCCAAAAGCAAAGCTATTATCAAGACAGTTACCCACAAGGACAGTGAGATTACATACTGTATGTTAGTGGATCTAAAATAACAGCCAAGAACCCAAAATCCTTATGACATTGCAGGCAAGACTCTTGCAACAGCCATTTCCCATCAAATGTGAGCAGACAGCCCTGCAGGTCAGCGGGTTGGACGCGTGGCAGAGTATTTGGGTATTTCTGTTTCATCCAGACTGGCAGCGACTTCACTTATTGCAGGAGTACCAAGGTGAACCTTTCAGAATGAAAGGGTCAGGTGATTACATGTGCCTGTCACCAAACTATGGTTCTCATCACTTTCTGGACACTTGACTCGACCCCAAACATCCACTCTTTACATTGTGAAAGGGGTATATGTGGGGTACAGTTTAGCACAGTGGTCGGCAACATGTATCTCACAGGGAGCCAATGAGTAGGTTTCTTTACACTTTTTAGATACAGGATCACTTATGTTGTTTCTTATACTTGTGTTTATTGAGATACCACAAGTAACTTCACTTTGTCTTGGATGTTACGACCCAAGCCTCCGGTTTGAAGAATGTCGTGTTATATCAAACACATAGCCACACCCAATATTTGCTTTGTAGAAGTAGTTCTCACTATAATTGAGGGGGGATACACCTGGGTTATTACAGACCTGCTAAGAGGTTATTTATTCATTTGACACTTTTATCCAAAGCGACTTACAGTACAGTGAAGAGTATAAATTCACATCTGCTCCTTGGAATTTGAACCCATGACCTTAGCAATAATAGCACAATGCTCTACTTATCGAACTACCAGACGATTCCTACCTGGGGTTGTGAGGAGGGTCTTCTGTAAACATTAAGGTGGCCAAATATTTTATCTAAAATCAATGTTGTTTTACCAATACAAAGATCTATGAGCGGTTATCACCGTTTTGGCTCTCTGCCTGTATAGGGTCCCCGAGGCAAAATTTTTTGTTCTGATACCGTAAGAGAGTGGCTAAATGACATAAATGTGGTGCCATGGGGTTGGTCAGCAGGAC
The DNA here is from genome assembly GCA_026774425.1 of Petrocephalus zakoni. Taxonomy (NCBI): domain Eukaryota; kingdom Metazoa; phylum Chordata; class Actinopteri; order Osteoglossiformes; family Mormyridae; genus Petrocephalus; species Petrocephalus zakoni. The sequence continues at coordinate 2,796,927 of JAODKN010000050.1, read as the reverse complement.
TAATTATGCAGTTACTAGCATGCTTTGCACTGGACTTTAAATAGTGCAAACGTGTATTCATGTTAATCGTAATTATGTATGTGAAATACGAGTATTTTGTTAGTGCATATCCATGTTGTGCAAACTGTGGTGCTGCTGCATCTCCTGCGCCGTCACTTACTTTATAAAAAAAAATGACTCACGCACTCGCCACATATATTTGCACTATGTATGTGGGTCTGCTACATCAAACGCATCCTGAACCCTCTAGGCTGGTGGAGTGACAGAACAAAGAAGGTGGCGGCGTGATTTTAAGTATGCGACAAATTGTTCTCGCTGACGTGTCCAATTTCGTTTTGTGCAGACGTCGTTTGAGGTATACGACCATTTTTAGTATGGCAGGCAGACGACACAGCCACTGAGGTCTCCATCTGTTTTTCTTTTTTTTGCAGGGATTTGAAATGATTGTTGCCATTTAATAATTTAAGCCTGGCACTCAAATCCATGAATAAATGGGATATTTCCAGATTAAGACCTCCTTCTGAAATACTGTAAGTATTTTAAAATTGACACAGGAGTATCAGACTGAAAAAAATGTAGTAAACAGGTGTGAAAGGCAAAATAAGATTTAATTTTTAAGCCTGTTAGTCATCATGTGTTTAAAAAGCCCAAATAAATTATTACAAAAAAAGGAATTAATTTAACAAACAAATATGATGCAATTTATTCAATAGCAGAATTTCGGTAATTTTCAGTTTCACATATTAATCAATTCCTCAAAAGAGGATATAAACAGTAGTGGTAATGCAGAGCATGCAGGGGGGAAAAAAATAAAAATAAAAATCAGGGACGAGGCTAAGATCATCTCTTGATAAAAAAATTATAGCTACACGCTTTTTAATGTAGTGAATTAACATCCAAAAAAAAAACTAGTGTTAGGAGGGAATTGGGCGCTAGGCATTTTACAAAAGTCTCTGACTCTTTAAATATACAAACCAAACATTCTTTTTATGCCTATCGTCTCTTTAAGAAAAAAAGATTATGCAACAAATATAGATTTATATTTCTCTTCCCTGACAGTTGTGAAAGCTCTGGGTGACCGTCTAGGACGCTCTACGTTTTACGGGATCGGTGTTACTTTTAAAGGATCCATTTGCTCTCTGTGCTCCACCCACCCAGTGCTTCACTGTCTATCGCAGTCGTACGTGGTGGTGTCCCTCTTCACTTCCCTTTCCCGCTCCGCTGCTCGCAGGTGCTTTTGGAGCCGCAGCGACCGCTCAGGTCGGCCACATAGTCCTTCTGGAAGCGGGAGTTGGGCATCCTTTGCCTCTTCCTCTGCTCGCCCTGGATCATGGGTGTGTGGAAGGCGTCCTGGAACCGCATGCTGGAGGCCGTGGACTGAGGAAGGACAAAGAACCGTCCCGCTATGCTATGATGGAACAACCTGGCAAGGAGTATCTCAAGAAGTCATCAAAAACATTCTTTAACTACTTAGTCAGCATGGGTGCTAACTGCACCATTACTTTATTCGTTGAGAATCACGTACAGCATATGCATTAGCTATATGCAATTATAGAAAAAAATAATGTGAATGTAGCCTAACTTTCATTTAGCATATATTTACTTCCTGTTACAATTTATGCATAAGAAATAAAATGTATACTCCCTTTGCATAGCTGACTTGCCTAAGTGCATTTCAAAACATTTTAGTTATGACCTCATTTGAGAGAAAAAAAATATTTAAATGACAAATTTTTCTTCACGTGTCATAGACTGACTTAAACAAGACTGATGTGAGACACTCACAGCTTTACATATTTACACATTTAAATGGACTCATCAAGGTTACTAAAATGACACTGAACAGCGACTGATTATTGTGTTTGAGGTTGCCATCATGATTTTATTCATTATTTCGGTAATCTGTTACTAACCCAAGCAGCCCGTCAACATATATGAACCACCCCCTCCCACCATCAGCATGCTGTGTGTACTTATCAATCCCACACACCATCAAATCCGTTTATTTTTGGTTTATTTTACCATCTAATTCCCACACACGACATAATTCTGCCTTCATTTTTAATGCCCTTTTGCAGTTAATGCTTTCTGCTTGACAGAAATTGGACAGGTCGAGATTATTTACGTCATGGTCTCAGTGTCTCTACGTTTCCCTTAATTGCAGCAGCAGTTAGCTACATTTAATTACCACAGCAGTTAGCTACATTATATGAATGGCTCAGGTCTCAACTGACTTTTAAAATTAGCAGGCACTATTTGTTTACTTGAAATTTAAAGGGGGACAATCTTCAGGTTATACATGCACATGACATGAATATAGTTATAATCCCATGAGATACTGAATAGTTGAGGTAGAAATGTGATTTATTATTATTTTTTTAAGTTTAACCAAAAGTAATGGTGGAAAACCTAAGAGAGTAATTAGAGGAATGAGTGGCTTTGGAGCTCAGAGACCTTGCATTTGCATCTGAAGGAGTAGAAAGCAATGCTGTGATGCAAGGCCCTCACCCTGGCAACCACAGGGGGTTCAGCTCAGGACGGAGCAGTTATACCACCACTTGGGCAACAGCGACCCTTAAACTCCTCTCAAAGCAACCACAGCGTGAAATCTGTGATTGCAAACCTAGGCTTACACTGCAAACTTCACTACTAAGTGCATGTGCCAGGTCTCGATTAAAGGAATTCAAGAAATGTCTGCTGTGAGTTTACATTCGAGGCAACAGAAAGGCAATGAGGGAAGGAGGGTACATGTGGCTGTGTTTAAGGACGAGGACAGAGGTGCTTACTTACAGCGTGTGGCAGATACTTACGAGCCGCCCTTTCACCTTCTTCGGCAGATCTTCGTCGAGGGTGTACACATCTTCCCGTTTGGCGAGAACTTGGGATCCATCTTCGAACTCTACCTTCAATGACCAAAAACAATCCTCTTCAAATAGATGACAAGGCATGATGACGTCAACCAGAGACCAGATACCGTATGCATAGGACTTCTTAAGAATGGTCTTAAGATTGGTCGAACACTTTGACTTTTATTTCTAAAAAAATTCTTAGCAAAAAGTAGGACCTAAGAGCGTTGTATAAAGATGCTAAAAGTTACGATGTGTAAATAAAACTGATTTGACACATTTATTCCATTTGAATGATTTGTTTTTTTATTCTTTATATCACAGACATTATTGTCGTCCATTCTTTGACGGAAAGTGCGCAATCTCCGTCTGGGTGCGCATAGTGCTGCTGCTATCATACAACTCCTACCTGGTTTAGGAGTCCTCTCCAGCTCTCTTAAAAAATGTAGGAGCTGAGACCTACACATAACACTTATGAACTTTTATACATGCCACTTAGTCTGAGAGTGAGCGCAAAATCACGTCACTCTTAGAATTGTGACGCATTTAAGAGTGAAATTTTACTCTGAGAACTTTTATGCATACCGGCCCAGATTCTCAGTGCAGAAATTCTGCCCTGGGCTTATTCCAGAAAGATGGGTTCATTGTAATCTAATCAAGCCTTCAGACATAGCTGTAAGCACCTCTACAGAAAGAGGTTTGACATTTATATGAGCTAAGATAGATGGGTTAAGTCTATCCCCTCAAAACCGCCCACGCACAAAAACGTCATACGGAACATTTACGTCAACCATGTTGAGGACCATCATAAGCCATGTAGTCAGGAATGCCACTATGAAACGCCATGAAAGCGTATTATTTTGGGTCCTCAACCCAGACCAATCAGAAAATTTTTAGGGCCCTGGTCCGTAAGGGGCCCTTGGAATCATCATAACTTTACATCAACCCTGCATGTAGTATTAGCCTTTTCCTACGGTGTGGTAAGGAGACTTTCACACAAACGTGAGTCCCCAACCACAAATGCACCACTAATGCACCAGAAGAGCCAGCCCTGAGAGTGTAGAGAACTGGCATTTACTGGATGTGCTTCTTGTACCATGTGACTATCAGAGCTACCAAGCGGCTCCTATCAGAGGCTTCCACACTCAAAGAAGCTTCAGTGACATAAATTGGGCACACTGGTCATCATAAATTAGCTGTGAGTTATAACTATTTATTAGTTGTCATAATCACTTCAGCACTTAGTTTATTTCCCCCAGTGGGGCTTAAAGCTTTAGCCATTTATTCAGCTAGAAATTTTTAATGGAGCAATTCCGATGAAGTACCATGCTTAAAGGTGCTAAAATGGAGTCCAGCTGGACCTGTTATGGATCCAAGTTGTCTACCATGATGTGACCTGGCTCCCCTGCTCCTCTCTCAACCAGCGCAGTTGTTCAGTGCCTGAACAGTTCCTGTTCATGTCATACTTCTGAGGAAGGAGGTTCTGAAGTGGACAAACTTTTTATTTTCCCCATAAGCAGAACCCTGCCCTCAATTAAAATCAGAAACGGCCTTGTGTCTGTAGCTAAAAACCCAGCATAATGCCAACCGCTCGCATAAAGTCCGGGCAGGGGTTCCTACTTTCATCAAACATTCCTTCACCTTTCAAGTACCGGAACTAACGCCTCCCTTTATCCTCATTTATACGCATTTTACTCAGTCACCTGACGGGGTGGGAACGGCGATGTGGGTACGGGAACTTGCCCAAATGGGTCACCCCACCAGCAGTCTCCCTTTCATCCCCTCCAGCGCTTCTCTCTCAGCTGGCACTGTTGAATAATTTACCATTTCCTGGTTTACGGGGACCGTCTTATACAAGATGCCTTTTTGAGGATACGCGCTTCTGTTGCTAGGTAAGAGAGGCGCCGCGGGATGTGACGGCGTTCTTTACACAACATGTAATGACATTCCTCAAACAGGAATCTACAAACAAAAGGCATGATACAGAAATAGAAAACATGCAGACTGCAGGAGGCGTCTTAAACACCTCAGAGTTTGGCACCTTTCATGGCCGCTACGCCCCTACACCCTGCCCAAAGAAAAAAAGATGGTTGCTACATTCATCAAGGACAGGAAAGCCGACAGAGCCTCGAATCTACCCTTACAGCAAGATCTCTTAGTGACCAGTTTGGTTTCCCTGAACCCTACCCTGATAAGTGATAAATTCCTGAAGCATACTATTCGTCAATATGAGACTAAACGTCACATCCATAATGCTGGAATCGCCCACGTATTTAAAGAAGCCCTGTGATGCACACGTGGGTGCCATCGCTTCCGGCCGCTGACTGTGACCGTAACCCAGATAACCCTGCATCCGCCCTTGCCCGCCATACCGAGCCGCGTGCAGAGGGGGTTCACTTTTCCAAGGTCGATGTATGTCGCGGTGAAAACATGGCGGCGTTCGGCTGACATTTAGAGCGGGTAACTCAACGCGACGTTTCACAGCCTCTGTTTAGGCAATAGATCAATTATCCAGCAGCTGCAGCAAAATTCACATCATTAATAGCTGAAGCGATCCATTATCAGAGGGGGCGTATCCTTCACTATCAGTCTCCCTCTACATCAGGCGTGCTGATCTTAATTAACATTCAGCACTCACACAGTAGACAGGTCCAATACAGGCAGCGACTATTTCTGCTGTTAGAATATACATATACATGAGATTTGCAGACCAGCAAGTTACCTTTATCAACAGTATCAGCATATAATATGTGAACATCAGAAAAGAAGAACCACTAGCTTTGGATGCGAGTCTTGCTATTCTGTTGGGGATAAACCCACTCACCCTTTAACTTTAGCTTTTACACCAGGCTTAGCTCATAAAGGAGAATAGTTGAGACATCCCCCCAAGAAAAAAAATTCAGCCCTCAGACAGAGGCAGCCAGAATGTCCCTACACACACTTACAAAGGTGCGTTTAATGGGGATCTGTAATGTGAGCTCTCTAGAAATCCCTGGGGTCCGCCCACGGGGGCTGTTAATGACACTTCACCTCGTTGATTATCAGAACGAATGGGCACTCTACTCTTAAAGCGACCCATACTGTGAAGGACCCTCCAGTGTAAGACAGGTAAGAGGTGAATGAATGATTCACCAGAGGCAGACAGTCGGAAAGTTCCAGTCGAACTTCAGGAGACGAAAATCGAAACAAGGTGCACCGAAGGGCGCAGGGGGACTGCTAAGTGCCAGGATGGATGTTTCTGTCACATAATGGCCCACAGCAGATTATGTCTCGGTTTAAAAACACACACAGTATGAGGTCATTACAGCATTAGAGAAGTGGAACAGTACAGCGTCTTTGAACAGGAAGTGATACTTTAGAGAGCATAGAGCTTCGATGAGTTTAAGCGATTTCAAAATAATCTTTGATGCCAGTGGCTGCCTTGTGAGCTGAAGGCGCAGTGGGAGAGAGTTAAATGCATGCTTATACCCAGGGAGGTGAACCATATTTCACCGAAGGCCACTGCTGTCGATTGTGTGTGCTTTTCAGTATTTAGTTTCATCTCTGGTTTGGGGGGGGGGGGTGAAGTCACGGTAACCACTTAAAGCTGTCATCTATAATTCACTATAGATACCCTCATAAAGCATTAAAATGGTCAAAGAATTATAAAGCATTACAGCATCATTAATTGACAGTCACAAGGCATTATGATGTTGATTATAATCAGTGGTTGACATAAGTGGTACGCAATATAAACCGTAAAATGCGTGGCAGTTTCTTGTTTTAACAGTGCAATTGCACATAGGCGAATAAAGGCATTTGCGCTGTTATGATGAAATTACCAAGCTGCGTAAATAAGTACGCATTTGTACTGTTATAACAAGAAACTACTGCGCATTTTACCATTTATACGGCGAATGCGTACTTGCGTACCACTTATGTCAACCCCTGCGCATGTAGATACCTACACAATGCATTATGATGGTTGGTTTAAGGATTATGGATGCATATACTGCATTATGAAGGCATCTGTCATGCATTATACATGAGATTCAAAAAGCATTCGTCATGCATAAGAAACGTGGCTATACTGTGTTATGCCTTTTCATAAATACTTATAGCCATTCTTGTAAAGCCTTATGAAGGTATTATACTGCGTTATAAATGCGTTCATAGATTCTTATAGACAGGGAATTCCTTTCCCTGGAGACAAACAGCCTCATCAAATGTCAAACCCGTGTTGGATATCAGACTACCCACCTTCACGGTCAGGGCTACACATCTAAAGTGATTGCAAACAACACTCGTGCACAGGAGGCACGAGAGCGTGATTAAACCTGTGAGTTCAAATTCTCCTGTGCCGTTTTAAAAGCAGCTATGCCGAGAGGATGTGGGTTTGAATCCCAGGCAGCAAACATATCGAAACCCTCTACCCTTCCCTCTACTGTACATTACTTTGGATAAAAAAAAACATTCAAATGAATAAAATAAAATAAAGGTGAAATGTGGTACCTTTGCATCACAGCCTTCAGGAGTATTTTTACCGATATGTGGTGCAGATTCCAACAAACTCTCTAGAGAGACAGACTGCTTGATTTGTGGTCAGAAAAATCAACCACGTGATCATGATAAATCAGGAAAATTGCACCAAGCGGACACATTCTACTAAAATCCATCACATTTTCTAAGTGTGTCTGATTTAGGTTGGAAATATTAAGGTGTGCTCAGGCACTGGCCGATGAGTGCCTCATCTGAGTCATCGTGGCAGGAATAATATTTTAGCTGCAATCCACCCAAATGCCTTAATGGTTTTAAAGGAATTAAAAAGGTAAAGGTAAAGGTAAATCAGAACGTGGGCAGTGTTCCTTCGAAATATTCTGCCGACTTTCTAAATTGCATTTCGCCCGTGGGGGAAAAAAAAATTATAATAATTAAGGATTTCTCATAATACTCCTGGATTTACGAGAAGCAATTTGGTAGGAATATTATCAGTGTAGAGCTGAGGTGCAGCTATAAAATTGGGGCGTTTGTGCAGCTAAATGACAAAACGTGGACAGATCCTTCCCGATTTCCCGCAGCAAGTATCAGACGTGACAGATACAGCAGGGAACTTCGTTCAGGTGACTGTTTAGCAGCCTAGGATATCTAAAAAGAAGAGCGATATAAACGGATCCGATGGCGACACGTGGTGACACTCTCACATGTCCACGACAGGAGAGAGATCCTTTAAAACACTGTACAAATCATGAATAAATCTCCACTAGACTATTACAGCAAAAACAACATTGTTTCAAACTCCCAAAAGCCACAGAGAGAATTAATGCAGAAGTTCCCCACACCCATATCAGGACCACATGAATAATTAAAGAGAGCTTTCAATATTTTAGACTGTCTTCCCTCCCAGAGACAATGTTGTGTTTTTCTTTTTTTTTTTCCTTCCCCCGGTGGAGAGGAGTAACCCTCAACTGTCCAGCATGAGAGGGATTTGGCGGTCAGCAGCCCACGACGGCACGGCTGAGGTGCAATGTTGCTAGGGCGTTTACCTGGTACATGTAGGACGTGTTGGACCCCAGGTACTTTGCTCCGTAGAAGAGTCCGTCTGGCCACTTGACCTGAACCGCTTCTCCCACCTCTGGAGGGCCGAGCTGGACGCAGTCCCGGCTCTGGGGGTGCCAAGA
>JAODKN010000050.1:2760517-2774724 GCA_026774425.1 Petrocephalus zakoni | reverse complement strand
ACAGGCCATTACACAGTGACGGGGAGAAGGATACCGGCTAAGACGCGAGGGACACTCGCCGAGTACCTGCCTCTGTCGGGAGATTTGTGTGCGTGTCTGTACCTTATTTCCACCTAGAAGCCGGGTGCGCAGAAAGTCCCTGCTGTACATTATGTATGTGGTGTGCTCCTGCCAGGTCGGCACCCCCCCCCCGGCTCAGTCCCGTTTGCCTTCCCTGTATGCACGGTGAGCCTCAGCCCACTAGACCAATTAAAACGCTGCTGACATTTCCCCCCGGCGGTATGACGAGGTTGTCTGCGCGGCGCCCTGTCGGCCCGTCCCTTTGTGCGTGCGCTGGGAGACGGCTGTCCCGATGGGCGGGGGGGAAAGGCGGAGGCCGGCCCCAACATTAGCAGCTATTGTGCTGGTGCTATCGGCCGTCTCCAGCAACAGCCCCGCTAACGAACGTCACTGACGCAAAGGGCAACGTTTGCCAATTTCTTACGGCCCTCTTCCCGTGATATTTCAAACGCCGACGCAGGAAATTAGCCCTGCGCTCCAAATGGCAGGCGGCAGGATAAATCAGCTCTGGGTTACTGTGGTGGCGACGCTGAACGCTGGTGCCGAAGGGACTTGGTAGCACCACCCGTTCGTGGTGTAACCTCCAGGTTTCCTGACCAAACTAACCTCGGGACTCCACTTTGGCACTGAATATTTCAATGAACGGGCAATTCACAGCAGTTCTGTGGATTCAAATCACCAAAATCTTTCCTCCTCCATCCATTTTCTCATTTCTCTCTCCTCATGCATAGAAGTCCTGATATTTCCACTAACAAAAACAAACATTTTTCTCCATCTGATTCTTCACACAGGGGGCATTCTCCACATGTCCTGCATGCTCATGAAGGCAGGAGTGACCTGACATTTTCACACTAAAACCAAAAAACAGCAATCAGTTCCAGTTTTCGCAACGAAAACCGAGCAACGGCTCACAGCGTCTAGACAAAAAAACATCAGAAACACGCAAAATAGCCTAAAACACCTAATGATCTTAAACAAATCTCCATTTTCCTTCTTGGCCTACCATTTCCTTTCCTTATGTGCCATTTTATGCCCCTATCCCATCTTACAAAAGCACTAAAGTGCAATGTTCTGATCTCAGCCATCACCGGCTATGGCTGACCCCCCCCTTACTAATGACGCTCCTCGCAAAAAGCACAGAGGCGACCGCTCGCTTCAGCTGTCAAATACAAATTACTAGCCAGCAGGAGTGTTCGGGCATCAGCGACACACCACACTCATTTCTGGCCGTTTTCTCCCACCGGGAAAGAGAACAAGAGAGTGAGTTGGCTGGAGGTGTCCTTGAAAAACACACAAGTGTGACTCTGCTCGTCTATGTACGGGCTGGGCATGGCAATCACAGAGCTGCTCGGGGATTCTGTCCCGTGTCGGTCTGCCTTCATTTTCTGTCAGGATAAAAGACGTTCTGCTGTCCATGTCAGCTTATCACCAGAAAAATCAGCATCTGCATCTTTATTGCCACATGGCCAATGCCGGTGTAAATTGTTGTTGGCACAGCTTGCTGCTGTTGAAGACACTATGATAACAGATAATTAACAACTATGGCATAAACAGAGAATAAATACAAGATACAAAATAGGGACGCGCAGATGCAAGTTACAAATAATTACTTAATCATGCATTAACATTGATTCTCTGAAGTTGTAAAAACACCCCGATTATGTAGTGCGATTTGCTCTCACCGATTCAAAAAACTAGTGCTACAGTATCTGCACTCAGTGATTAAAAACACTAGTGCTATTTGCACACACAGATTCAAAATGCTAGTGCTATCTGCACTAGCGTTAAACACTTCCAAGAACCTGTCGTCGTTTGACTCCATCACCACAAAATGCGTGGTACGGCTGTCAGAGAAGCCAGCAGATGTGGTTCCCCATGTGTTACCAAGAAGCAAATGCAGCGACTCCAGCAGCTCCATAAAAGCAACAGGAAACCCTTAACGTCGAAAAGGGGTTTAATGAATCAGCTGATGATACTCTTAAAGCACTTTATGGGAGAGTAACAGGACAGAAAATACCTATTAGGAGTATTATGAGAGGAATTTTAAGATGACTGGAGAGATGGTAAAGCAAAAGTGTGAAGCAGATGAGAGCTGAGGCCAGAGTTTAGAGAAGACAATAATACCTGTGATCTATCAACAAGGGTGATTCTAGGATTATCTAAGGTGAGGGACATAAGAGGGACCTTTACTCATACAGAAGGGCCAATCTTATTAGCCAATGATATGTTTTAAATCACTGAGTGACAGGGGATGGTTCACTTTGGGGGCCAATCAGCTTTCAGCTCAGGTCAGTGGCCCCGCCTCTGTATAAGCCACTGCATATTGAATGGGTACTTTGAGGATATCATTGATTGGGCATCAACATCTTAATGTCCATGCAAAAAGGGGACTGTTCCAGACCAAGTTAAAAAAAAAGTGATAGATAGAGGCCACAAGTTGAGGACTGGGTTGTATTACATTATCAGTAGGGGTGATTAGGAAGCTGTGTGGGGTGACTGGGGATCAAGGAATGAAGCTGGAATCATAGGCAGGTTGCCTGAGAGAGGAAGCTGTGAGTGACTAACGAGCCGGGGGCTGGCTTAATGAATGACCTGAAAGGCTGCTTCTGCTCTCACAAAGTGCCCCCTCGCTGTCTGCTGATTTAAAGGGGCCCCTGATTGCTCCCCCGGCCATCGGCACTTCAGGAGGCAACCTGCTCTTCCTTTGCTTCTCGTTATCGTAATGACTCACAGAGCCTGGCCCAGCTCTGCCGCGAACATGTGGATCGGGCCTCGCGTCCATAAAAAGCCCCTACTGCGGTACTGCACCACGGCAAAAACTAAGGAGTGAAAAATCATTGTGGGTCCGTGTCCCACGCAAGAGCAATCCACGAAAACACAGTTCTCGTTCCCCCTGCGATGCATCAGGAGCAGCTCACTGGCAGATTGGGGGAACGTCCGCAAAGGAGCTGCCGTGTTCCATCCAGAAACATTTCCAGGTCGGCACACGCGCGGTGAACTCAATCTGCCGCGCCTGACCTCGCTCTCGCAATCGGACATGGAGGCATAAACACAAAAACATGAAGAATGGAAAATCCCTCAAAGGGCTCGCCTCAAAAGGGGATCAAGCCCATGCAGAGCTGGCCACAGATCTGTCTCTGGCATCCCGATGCATGTCATGCACTCTGTATTCATGTAACACCACAACACACCACATATATCCAAACCACACTGTCCATACAGTATGATGGTAATTATTAAGGGGAATGCACGTGTACCAAATGTACAAAGAGATAATCCACCCATGTGAATGAATTACCTGAAGCACTTCTTATACAGACCTCTGTTCTTCCACTGTAAGTGGTTTACAATAAAACCCACTGCACAGCCCTAGTCGAATGTCACAGTATATTTATTTATTCATGACTGTCTTGTGTATTTGTGTTGTCTTATGTATAAAGCTGTTTTTAAAGTCTCAGACAGACACAATTTTGTTTCATTGTAGCCCTGCCTAATTTTAAATGTCAATAAAACTCTTTTCAGATTGCTTTTGAAGGGCCAGCTGAAGGCACCGCTGACCTGGCAAGTTACTTTACCCGCTCTCTCCATGTGTGAACGTGTGTTTCTGCATCACTGCTCCCTGGCATCCTAACGCAAACACTACTCCCCATTCACCCCCTTGGCCAAGTAAAAACCACACTATCTGACCCGTGGGAAAACAGAAAGAGGTATTGTGTCATGTGACTGACAGCCACCCCCCCCTCCCTCCGCAATGTCACAGGGTACCAGACAAATGTGCCTTTACCTCGTGCACGTAAAGCCTCGATGCTGAAAGCAGATCATGCTTGCTCTGATAACTCTCAGGGCCCCCCCCACCCCCCACGAGGTGACATCACGGTGCATGTCAGCCCAACTCAGCCTGACATTCCTCATTTCTCCCATCCCATAAGCGACGCCACACCATCCACACCATAGTCGTTGGCGATAATGGGCCTCAGTCTTAAAATTCATTAATAATTATAGCGACATCCATGCTCTGCAAAATCCACACACATTCATTTCACAGGCTGTCAATTACCACTGTGATTATTTTGTTAATTAGTGCCCCTAACCCGGGTTCGGATGGGTGCAGGTTGGGGGTGTGGTGGGATCACACTCACCAGTTTATATCTCTGCAGTGGGATCCTACTGATGTCGATGGGGCTCCGTTGGGTTTCGTTGATGAACTTCACTTCGGGCACGGCAATGGCGCACATCACGTGAGCCCACCTGCAGGTACATCGCTACGGTTACGGATGCGTGGGGTTGGGGGGAGCAGTGGCAGAGCATATCTATCGAGACCCAAAGACTTGACGACTAACAAGAAGGACCGGTGGGCATATCGAGCACGCTCGTGGCTGCCACCGGCGCACTGCGCCTGGTTCTGATCCAGACCACTGCACCGCGGGGATCCTTACTTGTCGTCTGTGGTCCGCTTCAGAGCTCCGCCCCTCAAGTTACACAGGCAGCACTCCTGTGAAGAGACGGTTTCAGGGTCACTCTCCCGTACAGAAAAGCTCGCCTCTTACTGGACAGTAACTGAACTGCATGCATGGGCAATTAATTCTGAGAGGTTGCCAAAAAAATGTGGGAGCAGCATTTTTTAACGAGATACCAATGACATCACGCCTGACATCAGCTGTTTTTACCTGACCACCCCGAGGCACGGACTGAACACGTCAGCGCACTGCTAAAAGTGCTAAAATGTCCGGTTAAACATCCTGGAACCATTTTAAATGCAGGAATAAGGGGTATGGCTTCTGATCAACGTGCCACTGCAGGATTGCTAACGACCAGCCACCCCAGAGAATTTCAAAGAGAGAGGAAAAAAGCCTAATGATTTTTAAAATCCCCGTTTTCAGAACAGAGGGCCCCGTCTAAGAAGCCTAGCCTCTCCTCAACAGTCCAGGGGAAGCTGATTACGGGGAGGCATTCTGTAGAAGGAATTTTCTGTATAATAAGAGCGCCCCCTGCTTACAGTTTCCCGTGGCGATAAGATGCGTGTGGTGCCAGCACTATATCCCGCGCAAGCGTCGGGCTGGAAAGATGAGCCAGAAAGCCACAGTCACCTCCACGGGTGCGGAAAATGCACCTCCCGCCATCTATGTCCGCGGAGAGCAAGTCTGATGGCGCTCATACTTGGTGTACGTTGTAAAAATTGTAAAGAACTCTTACGAAGAAAAGGGAAGACTAAACAACATGCCTGAGTACACTGATGGCATGGATGTATCCAAAATGATACATATTCACATGATACATATACTGAGGAAGCAGGGTCCAGTCGCAATGTTAAATGGTGAATCGCTCTGGCGACCATGGGATGTGAACTAGTGACCACCCGCACACAGCGTCCCAACACACCGAGCCTCACATTATCATCACACAACAACATACAACATCAGAAATAAATCTATTTATCATACCATCTACACAAATATAAATCAGCCCACTACTCGGTATAACACCAGTGATGTGTTAGGCGGATCTTGAGTGGGACTCCATTGTGGCCCGCCCGCTCTGAGATACCGCGGAAGGCGAGCGCGTCTGACAGGGTCCTGCCTGGGGCATTAATTAAAGCTCATTAAAAAGCACCATCAAAACAAAGCAATAAAAGAAATTAAAAACAAGCCATTTTAATATGGGTATGAACCACACAAATAGTCAATATATATTAATGCATTTCCCCGGCCTGCATGAAATATTTAAAATATAATCTGCCAAACTTTTGTATTATAGCTCATTTCATTTGAATTCAAACGAAAATGCAATTTATTATATCACTTGAGAATTTTTCTCCTGCTTAAAATGATTAATGTGGCTGCAGGCTGATTTTCTTTGTTGTCTGTAATTTATGTACAGTACGTGAACGAGATCCCTCTGGCCGGTCAGACGTGGACGGCGTACGGTAATGGGTAGATGACGGTTTAAGGCCAAGCTATGAGGAACCACGTGGGCTTTAATAAGTCAGAGCAGACTGGCTGCACCTCCACAGAGCATCTTGGCTGGCTTCACTATACTGCCTGGGGATGGACTAGACAGACCATCATGGGCATGACCAAGAAGACAAAATCAGAATTGTTTATTTAAATTGGCAAGTTCTTTTACGTACAAGCAATTTACTTCGGGGGTGTTGTGCAGAACAGTCAAGGGCAATCAAGACAATCAATATAATGAAATTATGTAAATGAGTAAAATAACGTGCCGAGCGCAGATTATGTGCTGATGTCAGAGCAGGTGGTTGGATGGGAAGGGCAACAGACCACATAATTGGCTGTTTATCATTGGCCTAGTGCTGTAGGGAAATGCCTGTTCTTTAGCTTATTGGTTTCGGTTTCGATGGACACTTACAGCCGTCAGGTCCCCACTGGCGCAGCGGTCACATGACCAGCCCCCCTGCACGTCCTGTGCGAGGACACCGTAACAGCCTAAAGACACCGAGAGACAAGAAACAGGCGATCACAGACCCCCTCTGCCACGTGTCCTTACTGCCGGCTTTTCGGGACAGCCTGCTCTCGCTCGGGCTCTTCGCACGAGCTTCGAACTCACGATCCAAATGCTGAATTACTGACCAACGACCTTCCCTGAAAAACATCTATAACTCCGACTGTCTTCTCAGAGCCACAGAACATCCTCGGTGACCCTGGACACCATTTATTTGAACGGCTGTCATCAGGTTGAAGGTCTGGTGCCATTGGAGCCCACACTACCAGATTTAATGACAGTTTGTACCCCAACGTGATTACTAGAGTCAATGGACACTAAAGAGCTCATATACATAACCCCAATGCACAGGGGCACAGGAACCAGGGGAACGGGAGAGACATGTACACCCCCGATATTTAATTTGATTACATATTATCACTATCAAACTCTTCAGCACTTTGTAATTTTGCAAATTTATCGTCTTCTGCATACTGTTTACACGTTTTGTCTAGTGTTTTTGTTTGCACCGCTCAGGGAGCTCAAGCAGCTGTATGTTTCAATAAAGACAATAAAGAGTTGAATCTGGAATCATGTGAAAAATATGCCAGTCTGGGCCAATGTGAACCAGGTCACCCATTAGCAAACGCGGCGCTCGCATTCAGTGGCCCCACAGAATGCTGGGATCGCGTGCTGCAGAGCTGGCATGGAGCATGTAGCGGCCTGCTGGGGGGGCTCACCCAATGGCACGAGTGCCGGCAACATCGCCACGGAAACAAAACACTGAGGGCCGAGAGCATGTATTTCAGAGGGAAACTATTCCGACATTCAAAACGCGGAACCCAAATAAAAGAAAGCACGCAAAATCAACCACATTTTTCAAGTTGGCAACAGAAAGGTTACACGACAGCTCTGTGCTGACGTGCCGTTGCCCCCGTGGGTAAGGGGAGCTGTCAGCGAATCAGCTTTTAGGAATGCATTTTCACGGGCTCCAGACAGCGGACGGCACTTACTGGCGTGCACCTGGACATAGCACCTTCTGCAGGAGATCAGGGGGCTGGATCCGTCCTCTGCCAGCAGGGCGTTGGGGGGGCATGGCTCTTCCCGGTACGCAAAGCAGATCTCGGGAATCAAGGGTCTGGTCTTGAGCTGGCTGGGGGATTCCTCTGGACCGGGGGTCCCCTCGTCAGGCCTGTTATCCTCCGGCTAGGGGGGGTGGGAGCACGAAGCCTAGTCAACACGAACAGATACGCAGAGCGGGCCTGGCGGTCGGGCACAGGGGCATGTGAGGTGAGTCCGGTGACCCAGCGAAACCTTGTATGTTGCTAAGGCTGACTGGTAATGCTGTCAAAGGCACTGCCTCCCCAGGCCCCTGGAAGAATCCCTGCACTCATATTTCGTTTTTAGCCATCTTTCCCAGCACCTGCAGTCTTGGCCTGCAGGGGGCGCCACTGCTCACATGCTGCTGGCAACACCTACCTGATAGTAAGGCATGAAGAGCGTGCATATGGCGCAGTAGGGCTCTGTCTTGGCAGCGTTGGCGTTGTAATCTCGCTCTGCGGGAAAACTGGCCTTCCTGTTGTGCCAGAGGTGTACAAGCGGCCTGGCCCAGGGCTCCGCCTCCTCGTCTGTCAGTTCTGCAATGGGAGGAGTCAGAGCATTATGGGGGCGGGGTATGTATGTTCATACATACGTATTTATTTAACTACAAGTTAAACTCCCGATCAAACTGCCAGTTAAGCTACCAATCATCACATGCTGACTTAATATCTGCTCCGCTGGTAACTTTGTATTCACTTTGACTCCTCCAGGTTCTACTTTTGTATTGGCTGTGGAAGAAGCATAACTGAAGAACAATCCACTGGCTACGTTTAAGAAAATTTCTGTAGTGTTTTGGAAATTTAACAAAAGTCCAGAGTAAGTTTTCGTTCCCAGTACTATAAAATGCGATGGTCTCATCTCAAAATCTCCAAAAAAAAAAAAAAAATACTAAAAAGTACTGGAAATTTGTTCGTAAATTGCATTTCTATTACTTGTATTCATATGTGTATTAACTACTTGCTATTATAACAATTTCATATTACAAAATTAATAAAGTACCTATCCAGCTACCTATCTTTGTTCGATAAGTCTAGAGAAATAAAACGCCCGCCGCTTCTCCCCCCGTCCACTGCTTTTTTGGCCCGATTTATACCCTGGGTTTCTGGAACCTGGGTTTGTACAGATATTACAGGCCAAACAGCCACTGACACGGGAAACAAGCAGGGCAGCCGAGCACGGCTAATGAGACACGGACACTCTGACAGAGATAAACGCGGGAAGGTTCCGGGCTGAAAAATGAAAGAAGCATTTTGCCGGTGGAAGGGATCCGGCTGCAGAGTCCAGATGCAGCCCAGGACACCATTTTCTCACCAGCGATCGGCTTCAGGGATGCACCTCTAACGGCGAGGCTGGGACGGGGCAGATTAACGAGTCAGCCGGGCCCTTTGGACGGTGCTTAATCTCCCTAATCCTGTCCGCGGCTGTCCGTGCACATGCCTGACTTCATTTACAAAACGTAATGAGGACAATGCTGTCACCGAGACAGTAAGTCTGGAGAAAATATATCATACGTACATTCAACTGAAACAAATTCACTTTTTCCCAGTGCATTTTTGAGGCAGAAAAAAAAAACACAAAACAAAACATTTTGCTGCTTTCAATTTCTCTTGGGTAGCTTTGGTAATCGTTAATGGCATTTGAGCGAGAATAAGTAGACCGCCCACACAAGAAGAGGAAATCAAGTGTGCAAATTCTTCGCTTATAATACCAAATAAATACATAGGCCGTGGCCAATTTATTAGCTATGCCTAACAAGTACTGGGTAGGACACACTTTTATCTGCAGAACTACTTTAAGGGTTGATGATTAGTCTTTCTGCACACCACCGCTGTAGTACTGAGCTGTTATTTCTGCACTTGAGTCCTTCCTGTTAGCTTTAACGAGTCTGGCCATCCTCCCCTGACCTCTCTCATTAACAAGGTGTTTTCCGCCAGAGAAATAACATTGGCTGCATGTTTTTGCTCATCGCTGTGAATTCTATACTCTTGTAAGTGCGTGCAAATTCCAGAAGGGCGGCTGTTTCAGAGATGCTGGGATCGCCATGTCTGACACCAATAGTCCCAGCATGTATTAAATCGCTCAGACCTCACATGTCAGCCATCCTAATGCTCAGTCACACAGTAAGTGAACCTCTTGACCCTATCTGTATGATTCTGTATGCATTCAGCTGTAGCCATGCGATTGGTTGCTTGGAGGAGCAGGCTATCAATGCATACACAATGCACTAATATAGTGCCTAGTACAACCAAAACTTGTAGAAGTAATTCTCAGTTTCAGTATGTGAAGCAGTACGTCAAGCATTTTGACGATAAATGGAACCATAAAACAGTAAGTGTGGGTGATTTGCTGTCCTCCAATATCAGTTTACATAAACGGCCACATTTTGCATTAACGTCACCACCGAAAAGCTTGGTGGGATCAGTAAGGTTCAGCATAATCTTCAAACACAAATACATAATGGATCCTATTTTTGTTGTATTTATATAAAAAGAAAATATGTTTGTGTGCCAACCATGAGGTTTAAGGGGCATTTTGAAAGCGAAAAGTGAGAATGCCACCTTGACGGGCAGCTCTGAGACAGACGAGCAGCGTTTAAATCCTGACAGACACTTGTGAGATGTTAAAGCAGCATTTGACAGGCGTCAGTGACACTCTTGAACCAGCACGCCGATCCCCGGTGAGGAGGTGGTGACCCCGCGTGACCCGGCACGACCCCGCGTGACCCCGCCGCCCGGGTCACGATTCAGCAGTGGGAAATGACGATATAAGCAGATTACCGGAGATGGGAATCCCATCCTGGAGGGCTGCACTTCGGGTCGCCGTGAGGCAGGGCCCTCATAGGGATGGCTTTAAGGAAAACTAGCGTAGATGCTTTGGCAAGCAAGCCGAGGGTGGTGAGAGAAGAAGGGCCTCTCCTGCCTCCCTGTGGAAGACGCCTTATAGCCCACACCGGCCTTTCCTGTTTGTGTATGTGTTTGTGGTGGTGGTAGGGGGGGAAGTGGCCTCCAAATAAAGCCGCACCCTCCAGCCACCCACATCACACACAAACACACACGCACGCACACATGCAAGGCTCCAAGAGCTCCAGCGCAGAGCACTGTGCCACGCCATCACCAACATCCCCCTCCTGCTTTTCCCAGCCTGCTCCAGGCTCCGTCCAGGTGGCTCTGACCGCCATGAGGGGGTTACGCCGCCACCCCCACAGTGACACCTATGTGCTATTCCCTATCGGTCTCAGATAAAGATAAGCAGGGTTACTGGATCGGACAAAAATCAGTGCCAGGGACAACCCATAAACAAGCAAGCAAGCAAACCAACCAACAAACAAGCAAGCAAACAAAAACACTCACTCCGAGCTTCACTCTCTTCCCCGGGGCCCTTTATCCTCCTTGTTCCCGTCTACAAGCTTCAAGACAGACCTGTCTTTTTTATTTATTTATTTTTTTAAACTGGACCTATACCATAGGTACGGAGCCTCCCACATTGCCATCGCATCCAAAGAAGCCACCCCGACTTCGCAATGGAGCGGCGAGGTAACCCGCTGCTCACTTCCTACTTTTCAAGAGCCTGTTACCTGCATTTACACAGAATGCTGGGGACATGCAGATTGGTAACATTACGGCACCGGTGCGGCCATATTTCACCATACATCCCTGCATGACTGCGATTGAGATCCTGCTCTTCACAACATTTAACAGCCACTTTTGATTCATGCTTTCCCCCCATTCATAACGTGTCCCCCCCGCAATCTACCGCTTCACCCTTATCTCCCTAGAAGCATCAATCACCAGACGGGCCTGAAAAAAGAAACGTGCTCAAGATGAAAACATCAATAGTGGCTCTCTGACGAGGCCGCGCTTGAACTTCTTAACCACGGGAGGTCACATGACCAGCGGGACACACTCCCAAAGCACGGGGAGACGGAAATTTTGTTTCAGGTGGTTATGACGAACTTCTCAAGTCAGGCTGACAAACATGCCAACATCCAGGATCCACACGGACATAAGCCAATGAAGAACATCCGCTCATGAATTTCCTGCAAAGGACAAAGACCAAACAGAACAAACAGCAAGCCTACAAAACAGTAGTATTTAGAGCCAAATATTTAATTAAGATTTAATTAACTAGCACTCTTTGCTCATGTCCATGATTTTTAATGAAAGCAAGGAAAAGGAGTACTACAAAAGTAAGAAAAAAACAGCTGTTACCCTAATAAACAAAGAAATAAAAAACTAATTACTTGACTAAATTAAGCTTTGACAACCTCCAGGCCAATGCAGTCAATACGCAAGAATCTGCATGAGCACTTAAGATGCCAGGGCGCTTTAATGGACAGAATAATCTGGGGCTGCAACAGGCCATCCCGGGGGACTGCAGTGAAACAAGAAGCCATTTCGTTACGGTCAATTTATTTGTCCCAGTGGTGGTGTTTTGCAAAGTCAATATTTACTCCACTCACTAAAACCAGACAGTGGGAATCACTAATGTGCAGAACCACAGGTGACCAAGAGAGGGCGGGCTGGTCATTATTTGGATGCTATCTGAACATGTAAATAAGTATTGTAAAATCCACATGACTCCGCCCCTTAAAGACTGTGGTTTGGTGTCGTTGGTGCAGCATGGCAATGCAAGAGTCGGGTACTCACCCTCGTCACTAGGGGCCTGCTGCTTGACGGCACTGGGCACGGCGCGGGCAGTGGGCTTCCTTAGGGGGTGACGCCAGCTTTTGGTGGTCTTCTTCCTACCCAGCTTGATCACCACGCGATTGGGGTACTGTGGGTGAAGGCCGACAGCATGTTTTGGGGCATGCCATTGTTTCATATGGGACACCATAAAAGCTCTCAGTAAGTGATATGCATATGCAAATTGAGGGCTGGTTTTTGCCCAATGAGTGGGCCTGAGAATACTGTGGGGACGGGTCTAAGAGCTTTGCCCAAAGTAACGCTTCAGATACGCACAGTGCAAACCTCCCCTGGCTCCAGCTCGATGTCGCAGCACTCCATGTCACTCATGTTGTTGCCTTCGCTGGATTCGCTGCTGCTGTCATCGGCCCTGGAGGCGTTTAGCTCCGCCTCCGAGTCGCCGTCCCGTGGTGAGGATGACCCTGCCTGCTCATGGCAGGGCACTCGGGATCCGCAGGCCATGCCCTCTGCCTCCTCCCAGCCGGTGGCCAGCTGGGAGCTGAGGGGCACCACACCCTTGTCACATGGCTCCACCACCGGGCCCCGGGGCCCCTCTTTGGCCGTCACCTCGGCCCACACAGCACCGTGGGGGGAGTTGACATCCCCGGCCAGCACGACCCGCAGCTCCGGCAGCGCACTCTCCGTCAGGACAGCTGGGCTCCGGGCGCTCAGGTGCTCCCAGAAGCCTGAGGGGAGAGGCCTGGGCTCCGGGTCGCTGACCCCGGGGTCCTCCAGAGCCCCCGGCTGTCCGAGTGTGGCACTGCTGGTGCTCGCCTGCAGAGCCTCCGCCGAGGGCAGGGCTCTGGTTTCACAGTTATCAGGGGGAAGACATTGGAAAATTAATCTAGGGTCCTGAACGGGATCCCCGTCCCGAATAGCTGGAGAGGACAGACTGTGGGGGGAGCTGTCATGTGTCTGAGGGAATGAGACCCCCTCGCCACTGGGCAATGGGTCCGGCGACTCGGAGCTGGGCTGCCGAGCGACCACACTGCCCTGGTCTCTGGTCGACCGGCTGGGATTTGTCTTCTCAAGCTCAGTGGGAGAGGGAGATCCCTCACGGTACAGCGTGGGGGCCCTGGGTTCGAGCTCAGTGCCCACGGCCGGCGTAAGCGATGGCATCTCTTGGCAGAGCAGTGGGGGAAGATGCTGCTCATCCTCGGCGAAGGCGGGGGTAAGGGCAGGCATCTCGCTGCCGGGAAGCGTGCCGGATGGGCCCGGACGGGCATCGTACAGGATGGGCTCACCGCCGTGGAGGAGAGGAGGGGGGCAACTTTCGGCGTCACAGTCGGCAGCCGGGGCAGTGCTTGGGGCTTCCTCTGAAAAAGGGGGTCGACCGTCTTCTGACGTGGAGACGCTTGCCTCTGCAGGATGACCACCACAAGGGGGCACTCTAGGGACAGCGTTCAGCTCTTCTGAGGTCGGCTCGCAGACCGTCCTCATTTCCTCCCCGGGCCCTTCTTGGAAGTCTGCTGGTGTAGAGCGCCCCCTGGTGCTCTGGAAGTCAGTGGGCGTCTTGCTGCCGTTGCCCTCTGTGCTGGGAGGAGCTCCCGTCTGACACGTCCGCTGCCCGGCCTCCTCGCTGTTGTCCGCGGGGTGGGAGTCCTGAGCCTGCACCTCCATGGCCTCTCTGGGAGGGGACGTCCCCAGCTCCTCTCTCACCGGCTGCGAGGAATGGGAGCTGTAGCTGGGAGCGGCTAGCCTGCTCACGCTCACCGTGCACATCTTCCGGCTCTTCATCACCTGGCTATCGCCTGGACGACACAACAAGTTAGGACAGCCAAATATCAGAGCAAGCTTCTCCATTTTCACCCAAAATGCAATTAATAGGCACTAAAAGCTTTTATTAAGGGATTACACTATGTAACAAATTTTTATTTTTATTTTGTTCCTGGGTACAAAGTGTGTTTTCCTAACCCGTTATGGCTA